>CM074981.1:27202018-27212090 GCA_037576825.1 Pangasius krempfi | reverse complement strand
GGCGTCACTGACGGATCTTATGGGTGATACTGGTGGATCTTATGGGCGTCACTGACGGATCTTATGGGTGATACTGATGGATCTTATGGGTGATACTGATGGATCTTATGGGCGTTACTGACGGATCTTATGGGTGATACTGATGGATCTTATGGGTGATACTGACGGATCTTATGGGCGTCACTGACGGATCTTATGGGTGATACTGGTGGATCTTATGGGCGTCACTGACGGATCTTATGGGTGATACTGACGGATCTTATGGGCGTCACTGACGGATCTTATGGGCGTCACTGACGGATCTTATGGGCGTCACTGATGGATCTTATGGGTGATACTGATGGATCTTATGGGCATTACTGACGGATCTTATGGGCGTCACTGACGGATCTTATGGGCGTCACTGACGGATCTTATGGGCGTCACTGACGGATCTTATGGGCGTTACTGACGGATCTTATGGGTGATACTGATGGATCTTATATCATAGAATAAAATGTGAAAATATCCCGAGCCTGTGTTAACCACAGACCGTATTTCAGGCATTTAAACAAAAAGCCACTGATTTCGTGACGATGGAACCAGAAACGCAACAACGTTAACTCATTTCCGGGTTTCTGCACTCGCTCCTGCGGCACTCTACAGAGGCATGTCAGCTCTGACCATGAGAATAAAAACTGGAAAAAACTGGAATTGGAAATGAATACGTGCTTTTTTCATGTATTTTCTAAGCACTTTAGTTAAAAAAATAACTTTAAAACTTAGTAGTTTTTTTAAAGAAATATAAATCGCAAGCGTGTCGATATCAGCGAATGCTCAATGTTTCGGTATCTTTGTCGGAAAAGAATAAAATGGTATCATTCCGTCTCTAATTTAACTTTTTAATATAATTTTTTTATTATTAATACAGGAGCCTTTGATGTGTAATCAGTCCACTTCATCAAATAAACAGATTGTCACTTGCTGTCTTGATGTAATAAGCAGCTTCATCCAGCAGATGGCAGCACATTCTAACACACAGACATGCACACACACGCACTCTATCACACACACACACGCACAGACACACTCTCTAACACAGACTCAGTAACACACGCGCACACACACTAACACTAACACACACGCAGCCGCACTCTCGAACACACACACACACACACATGCACTGAATGAACTGATATTAATCACCAGCTTTACTGAAGACTGAAATAAAGTTAAAATTTAATCTCAGTAAGACACTCAAATACACTTATACCTCACACACACACACACACACACACACACGATACATACACACTCACTTGATACACACAAGGAAGTGTCACAAGCAGATGGTTTCAAAGTGATAAATCTTAATCAGGGTACACTCCTCTCTCTCTCTCTCACACACACACTCTCTCTCTCTCTCTCTCACACACACTCTCTCTCTCTCACACACACACACTTGAAGGCTTATCAATCACTGAACTGAAGGACAGAGAAATGTGGCCCGGAACCTGATAAACCTGTGTGTCGGGAACCAGGCAACTTCACTTTGTTATTCACAAACACCATGTGCACTCGGTTTACATCCAAACGCGCTACGGATTTAGTGTGGAGCAGAAATCTGTCGGATATCGTTTCATATCTACTCTGCATCATCTGCACCTTCTACAAATCTCAGCTACATCATGGGCTTTCAATCAGTGGGGTGTACATATTTATGCAAAATATATCACGCGAATAATTCTGGCATTAGTCAACACAGAGGCGCTCCTGTAACTGTCATCAGGTGACATTCCTGTTCTTCACACACACACACGCACACACACACACACACACACACACACACACACACCTGCCGTGGGTCACAAACCCGATCTCAGTTGATTAGAATTGACTGAAACTTCCTTTATGATTTTAAAATATTTAAAAAACAGTTCTGCTTATAAAGGCTGATGAATCGTAAGGAAATGTTCTCAGGTTTTGATTTTATTGACGTAACTGTAACCTGTCGATCTGAAATCTGGGCCTCTCTGCTGAAAAAACACATCGGTATTTTTACGCCTCCTGAAAAAGCATCTTCTCCCCGCCATATTTGCGAGGTCCGTAAACGTTTCGGGCAACGCGGCGAACCAAACTGGAGCACGATTACAATTTTACGTGACTCGCTCATCTTGAAGGTACGACAGACGGACAGAAGTGCGGTTATAAAAATGATCACGCTAATATACCGCGTCCTTACTGCTCTTACGTAGCTAGCAACTCGGTAAGCTGTTTATTTGCTAGTTAGCAGTTCGCTTTTCTTCCGGAAAAAATAGCTGCTGGTTCAAGATTCATCCTCAAATCATCCGTGACTCCCACTAATACACACTAATTTCAGTGATACAGTACGATGAGTAACAAGCGACGGAGACTGGTTTACGCTAAACAGGAAGTCACATGACCTGGACAGGGAAAGACTCGGAGTTTCTGAAATGCCGTAAATAAAAATAGCAAGTCAATGTGACTTGTACTATATAAGGGATGTATGTATTTTGATTTCTCAACAAAACAAGGGATATTTTGTCTGGAAAACGTTTGCTTTTGCATAAATATAATCTGAAACAGAGAGGACATCAGTCCGTTTCCACGCAAACGCTCGTCGTCTCGTATTTCATACGATGCGTGCGCAAATACACAACCTTACTTAAACAACCCTATTCAACACAGTCAGACCAACACAAAGGCGATGACATCACACAGAAAAATCCATAGCAGTGCCCGATATGTGAAGGTCCCGAGTGTGTGTGTGTGTGTGTGTGTGTGTGTGTACACTGAGTTGCTAGCTTATTATAAATTACTTAGGAGTACGTAAATCAGAGTACGTACATACAGGTGGGTGTTTACCTGTTCTGACTCATCCAGCTGTTGTTCTCGGAGTGAGTGCACAACAAGACCTACATGTGTTGTCCTTGGTACTTGGTGTGTGTGTGTGTGTGTGTGTGTGTGTGTGTGTGTGTGTGTGTGTGTGTGTGGTTTCTGACTCACCCAGCTTTCTCGTCCTTTGTCTCTATGCGCACTGCGGCTCCGGATTCGAGCTAGTGGGCCGTCTACAGAAGTCTCTGCGGGAGCAGGTCTCTGGTTAACGCTTCTCGATCGCATCCGTGACTGCTCCTAGACAAATCACACACACACACACACACACACACACACACACACACACACACACACACACACACACACACACACACCAGAGAAATTATATTCATCTCACATGAAAAAGCTTCACATCCAAAATCAACCCTGGTGAAGTATCTGTGCATTCAAGGCCTCCTGCGAAGTTCGTATTTACGAGTTGGGAAGTCGTAATTACGACATCAGGTGCGTTCATGTCGCTCTGGTCGGAGCAAGATGGCCGTGGACCTTCTCTTAATTAACTAGAAAAAACAGCAAGATTTTTTAACGCTACTTCTTAAAAATGAAGAACAAAGAATGCGCGTCAGGTGTGTTTTGCATTTTTAATCAATTTATGAAGCTACTGTAAACCTTTTTGTTACACATTATATCGTATTATATTACAGCACTGTACGATGCTATCGTATTTTGTGGAGGTAAAAAGCCAGATAAAGACACGTAACTACTAAATACCCGTCCAGTTTCTACTAATTTACCGTCCGCCCCCAACTCAGAAACCCAGAGTTTCTCACTCGTAAATACGGCCTTTCCGATATGACCTGAACGCACCATATGAGATGTAATTTGCATCTTTAACCAACAGCAGATCTTATGTAGTATGTCCCAACCCAGCTATAAATTAGCTGATAAGAAATGAAGCAATGTGGAATGAGGTCAACGGGTGTGTTTTTTTTTTTACTGCTTAGGGTTGGCAGGACGACTCAACATGCTGTCAAGTAAAGCCAACATACAGAACTTCGTATATACTCCTTGTCCTGAGCTAAAAGTACTCTTTTGTGATGTTTCATCATTACATAGCATTGCTAACCACAGCTAATATGCAGACTTACAGCTAAACAGCTAGCTGCACCATCAAAAAACCTCAAGTGCAGCCTTGATCACGCCCCAGCAACAGAGAGTTTTAATTTAATCTGTTTTAATTACAGAATGCAATAACTAAGCTTGCCAACTACCTAAGTGCTACACTGTGCTAAGGCTAGCCAGCTAACTAGTTAGCTCTGGTGACATTAATGCTACCAATTCACCCAAACAGTCGCTACCGAACAATAATTGGCTAGGAAAGTTTGCATATTAGGTCTGATAGGTAAACATAGGTACTGTGAAATTTAAACTAGTAGCTAAATTTGCTAACAAGCTAGCTAACATTAAGTAGGCTAAACTTAAGCTCTGGCCTTGGTGACACCACTGCTCCCACTCACTCAATCACATATGAGGTTATGTAAGTTTTGGCACCCACTCACCTGAGATTGTGTGTTCCTCTGCTGCAACTGGCTTGGTTCCTGGGATGCCGGCTCCCAGTTTGGGCTCCAGATTGGTTCAGGTACTGATGGAGACAAGGCAGTCTGGTTTTCCTTCCTACTACCAGCAAAAAGACTATCTGCAGTCAAAATTCTCTCCGGGCTCAACATGTGACCTGGGGAAGTTGCAGGGCTGGGTGTAGGCATCTGAACATTAACCAATGGCACTGTGACGCCAGGAGACTGAACTGGAGTTGGCGTCAGTGGAGGAGCTAAAGTCGGGCTCAAAACGGGTCCTGTAATTCGTTCTTCCTGTCGTTGGAATATTTGCTCCAGACTGGACTGTGTGGCACCAATAGGCCTTTTGGAACTTTCTGTGGAAGACAGCCACAAAGGTTCATCCACAGCTACCTCCCCCTGTGATCTTCCCCACATGTCAAACTGGTGCTCTCCATGGGCCCAGTCTGGGGTGACAGACTGTGAATGTATTTGGGGTTTGGGTCTTTCTGTGGCAAAGGCTTGAAGCCCTGGTTGGTGCAGAACCTGGGGCTGAAGTGGTGGTGGAAGTCTTGCTTGTTCTGAGAGGACAGCTTGAAAAGGAGCCTGCAGCTGAGACTGAGGGGGAGTATCTCTTTGGAGGCTCTGCAACAGGGATTGAGGATGAATTGGAGACAGTGATTTGGCTCCACTGGTTGGAGTCATCGGTTTGGCTCTAACCAAATCCAAACTTGGGAATGCGGCCATTCCGAAGGGATCCACAGAAACTCCAGGTTGGGTTTGGTTCTTGAAGGAGTCCACATCCAAAATTGATGGTTTGTAAGCTTCTTCATCACGATTTGAAGGCTGCCTCCATCTGGGTGCTGGGCTTTGATCGCTGCTCAAACTCGTACCAAACCGATCCCCTAGAGAAACATTATCCAGATCCAGCACTTTCGGTCGCAGAGGAGATTCTGCAGTTCTCTTTCCCTCTTCAGCTTCTCTATGCCCTTCTTCCACTCTTTCCTGCTTCTTCCTGGAGGCTTGTTTCTCCCGTTCATTCTCTTTCTGAAGTTGGAATTCAAGAAGCTGACGTCTCTCAAGTTCCTTGCTCTTTTTGAGATCATCCAGCTCTCTCTGTTTCTCCCTTTCCAGTGCTTTCTGTCTGTCTGACTGCTTCCATCTCTCCATCTCCTCTAGCTGTTTCTGTCTCTCCATCTCTTTCTGTCTTTCCTGTTCTTTCTGCCTCTCAAGCTCTCTCTGTCTTTCAAGCTCCCGTTGTTTTTGTCTTTCGATTTCTCGCAACCTCTCCAACTCCAACTGTCTTTTCCTTTCTCGCTCCATCTCCTGCTGCCTCTCATACTCCCTCAGCTTCATCCTTTCCTCCTCTAGCAATCTCTCCTTCTCTCTCTCTATTTCTTTCTGTCGTCTCTCAATCTCCCTCTGCTGCTCAAGCTCTCTCTCAGCTGCCCTTCTCCTCTCATATTCAATCTGGTTTTGACGTTCCTTTTCTAATTGTTTCTGTCTTTCAATTTCCTTTAGCCTCTCCAATTCTCTCTGTCGCTCCATCTCTTTCTGTCTCTCCCTCTCCCTCTGTCTTTCCAACTCTCTTTGCCGCTCTTTTTCTTTCTCCAACTCTCTCTGCCTCTCTTTCTCCAACTCTCTCTGCCTCTCTTTCTCCAACTCTCTCTGCCTCTCTTTCTCCAACTCTCTCTGCCTCTCTCTTTCTTTCTCCAACTCTCTCTGCCTCTCTCTTTCTTTCTCCAACTCTCTCTGCCTCTCTCCTTCTTTCTCCAACTCTCTCTGCCTCTCTCTCTCTTTCTCCAAATCTCTCTGCCTCTCTCTTTCTTTCTCCAACTCTCTCTGCCGTTCCAGCTCAGCTAGTTTCTGTCTCTCCAACTCTTGCTCCATTGCTCTCTGATATTCTTTCTCCGTTTCTTGTCCTTTGTGCCACTGAGTCCCCTCTGGTGAACTTTTCCTAAAGGCAGTTTCCAAGGAGGGGTTCCTTCTTATCGACGGCACTCGATTCTGAAAACTCCTTCGTCCTACTTTCACAGAGAAGTCCTCGAATGCCATCTCTGGCTTAACTCTGTCTTCAGCTATTCCTCTTGTCTCACTCCTAAACATGGCTTCTTCATCTATTCCTGCTCTCTGGTGTACAATCTCGTTCATTTGACCTGTAAGAGCAAAATAAGTCGCTCTCGGCCTTGTCGTTTGCTGATCCTGGGTTTCTGGTACCTTCGGCTGTCTGAGTGCTGCAGCGTTTTCTCTTTCCATCTCTGCCTCATTTTCTAGCTCGTCTTCTTCAATGTCTGCTTTTGCAGCAATGTGGACCTCAATCTGCCTCTGGATCTCTTCCTCCATCTTTCTGACCATCTCCCTTTGCTTTTCCATTTCCAACTCCCTTTCTCTATCAACAAACGTTTCATCCCATTTTGGCAGCGCTCCCACTCTGAGGTAACGGGTATGACTCTGCTCCATAGCAGAACCAGTCGATTGTCTGTCTTTGTCTTTAAACAAGTTACTGGACCCCATTGTAAAGCTGTTCTCTTCATTTCCTGGAATTCCATCATTTAAAGAGGGTTGTTGCACCCTTTCCCCTCCATTGGACCTTCGCAGAGTAAGAGCCTTTTCTTCCAGATGGGCAGCTGGAATGTTTTCGCTAACTGCACGACTCTCCTCAACCGCAGTCACCGTGTCAAAAATGTGATCGATCCGCTTTGGACTGGAAGGAGACTCCAAGTTCTGGTACGTAGCCTTGACCAGAGATCTGTCATCTTCATCATCCAGAAAACTGAATAAACTGCTTCCTTTAGTCCGAAGAGAGAGGCTACGTCTGGGTGTGGGCTTCACCAAGCTGGAGTTAACATCTTCCATCATTTGGACGCTGTGTTTCTCCACCACGTTCTCAAAAAGCGATGCTCTGACAGTCTGAACACCGCTACTCGCATTAGCCGGCAAGTCCTGGTCTTCCTGTGGCTTTGTCTGCCCAGCTGAAGGGAGGTCCTTGGACTGAAAGAAAAATATTCATTTTCAGAGTCATATCAGTTAAAGATAACAGAGTTTAATATATATACGTGATAATAACAGCCGTTGACGCATCCTTGGCTTGCTCTCCTCGCCTGTAATGAGCAACAATCTCAAGTGGAACTCTAAAATTATAAGCATAACAAAAGTAACGGTAGCAGGCTTCACGTATAATTATAGGCTTCTACAGAACAGGTGGCGAGCGCTCTTATTCTCAAGTTGCATAAGTGTTCTTTCTTCTGTTAGATAGCATAAAGGCTGGTAACACCAGAGAATAAAAAGAGAGCCGAATACCAAATTCGGAGAGAATGTGAGAAAGTGGTTCAGGTAAAAACAGTGAGTTATCATAAAAACTGAACAAAAAAGGATTTCATGATACGGACAAAACATTCTGAATATCATGCTGTAACACTATAGCTCACAATGGCGACTCCTCGTGCTTTGAGTTATTTCAACCAAATTTTTAAAATGTGTCACTGAAATGCTGAACAAACAAACTCTGATCTGATGTCCATGTTCTTCTACCGTGTCCTTCTGTGTCGCAAAGGTCAATTTCACGATAGCACAAAATACTGGACAGACCTCAACACAGCCATGAATTCCACGGTCAAATTAGCATGTCCTTTTATTAAAATGAAGCACTGGCAAATTGCACGTGAACTATGGAAAAGAGCATGCAAATGAATGAGATATAAAGAGACGCTCATCATGTGAACATCAATGTAAAGAAGATCAAAAACAGCACAAACAATAATCTGCTTCGGTGCTTGTGCGAGGTACGGCAGCGAAAGAGAAACCTGTGTGTATAGCTGCTCTGTCAAAGCCTCCATCACGTCGCTCTCAGGTTAACCTTTTTTTTTGGTTGGTCTTCTCCAGAATATGACTCAACTCAGCTCGGGTTACACACCTGTCGTGCACCACACCTCTGTGACATCAATGCTGCCTTTTTCAAATTAGTCCAACCCGTTTGTGTTTCTTTTTTGTTTCCCTCCCCGCTCCCTTCACCCTCACTGTCTGTTTTTTTTTTTTTTTTCTTCTTAAAACACAAGGTCTTGCCAGGAGTGAGGTCAGTTATGACTTACCATTTCAGGTCAAGCCTCGATTGCATCGTGAGTCGTTTCTGGGAAAAATTTTTCTTCAACTATAAATAGTGAAACCCAGACTTAAATGGATGATGGAGGAGATTGCGAACAGATTACAACAGAAAAGTTAGTTTGGCAATGGAAAATGACTTCTCAGCAAAAACAAACCAGAGAGAGAGAGAGAGAGAGAGAGAGAGAGAGAGAGATACATATATAGAGAGAGAGAGAACAAGGAAAATAACATGGAAATTAAAAGGTCAAGAATATGCAAAATGCAGTCTTGCTTCATGTAGAAACAAGATTAAAAGCTCGGAAGAAAACGGGTTAAACAAGCCTTCAGACTGTTCACATTTCCAAACTTCAGTCACATTTTATTGACGATAACCTCGTGCAGACAACACACACGCTTAAAAAACACACTCGCCAACGTTCTCTGACGTTCTCTAACGTAAACACCAATCCTGTTCTAAAAACTAACAACAATAATCATCCGGACATTTTAAACAATATTTTCTTTAATACGACTATTTATACGACTTAATACCAACCTCTCTGTCGGACACATTTTCCCCCGAATTCTCTTTCGTTTTGAAAATTTCCAGCATAAAGTTACATTTACATCAAGTAAAGACAAGTGCAGCAGAGATTTAATATCTAAAAGTTCATAAAAATTGTTCTCCTTCTGCAAAGATGGCAATCAATTCAATTCCGCAATACTGAAATCACGAGACGCAATTATCGCAATTATTCCGCTAATCCTGAGATAGTTTTTTTGTCTATTTTATCAGAATCTTTTTTTCCAGGTTGTACATTTTAAGTCAGTATTCCACCAAATGTGCACTTATTCTTAATGCGACAAAATAATATGGATCTCGTGATAAACCGTCACCACACACTTTCCTGAGATAACAGGAATCATCGTTTTTTTTTACCTTTTTTTTTTTTAATGTTATAAATATATGTAGTTTAAATAACAATCACAGACTTTCTGGAAGCAGCTGATTTGATTGTGCTGAATGTTTAAAATGGTAAAATTTCACTAAAATGAAAATTCCTTCTCATTCCTAAATTTTTAATGTAACATACTGTTTTTTTTTGTTTTTTTTTTTTTTTTTAAAGCAAACCTAAAACCTAAACCTAAAAAAAAAAATATGATGGACATTACACATCCTAGAAATTAAATTTTTATCAAATGACGTTAATCCTTAAAACACATCAATTGTTACTCTTTCGATTCTTAACTACGTACACAGTTAGATTCAGAAAAATAAAAATGCCGGCGTGGCATCACGGTTCGAATCTCATGCAGCGAGTTTTAATTCGGACAAGGAAGTTGTTTTAGCGCGCTGTGATTGGTCAGGTAGCTAAAAGCATGATACTGCGATACGCATCACAATCTTTAGGTTTGTTAACAACATCTTTACAAAAATAAATAATTTAACACTAAAAGTTAATAAAAGATTTAAAATTCTATACAAAACGTAAACATTAAATCAGTGACTTCTGTTCAGACGCTTCGTCTTCTTCTTCTTCCGGCTTTTCCCTTCAGGGGTCTCCACAGCGAATCATCTCTCTCCACCTCTCCCTATCTTCTGC
>CM074981.1:27163529-27170054 GCA_037576825.1 Pangasius krempfi | reverse complement strand
GACTGACACACAGAGGCCACACCTCCTTCACTGAGACTGACACACAGAGGCCACACCTCCTTCACTGAGACTGACACGCAGAGGCCACACCTCCTTCACTGAGACTGACACGCAGAGGCCACACCTCCTTCACTGAGACTGACACACAGAGGCCACACCTCCTTCACTGAGACTGACACACAGAGGCCACACCTCCTTCATTGTGACTGACACACAGAGGCCACACCTCCTTCATTGTAACTGACACATAGAGGCCACACCTCCTTCACTGTGACTGACACACAGAGGCCACACCTCCTTCATTGTGACTGACACGCAGAGGCCACGCCCCCATCACTGAGACTGAGGCCAAATGAAACTCAGGCTGCGCCTCAATCAGCTCCTTACTTCAGTATTCAAGGCGCTGATCAGGGAGTCGGCCATTTTAAGTGCTGTCTCAATCGCAAAAGCCTTCCAGTGCACTGCAACGTTTGCTCCCTAAAAAAAAAATCCCACAATGCACTGCAAAAACCAGGCAGCATTGATGCTCACTATGTTCCCCTACTGGAAATGACATCATACTTTCTGAAGCCTCTGAGCTCTAAAAAAAAGGCAGATGACCTCTCTCAGCCAACTTCGTCTACAAATATAAGTAGCTTGTTATTGTTGTTGTAGCTCTCACATGATTACTCACGTTAACGATTTTTAACTTTATTTGACCTTCTGTATACGGTCTGTTTGAATCTAGCGACTTTTAAGTGTTTAATGATTTTTTAAAAATCCATTAGTGAGCCTACGATCCTGCTTGAATCACCATAACGTTGAGAAACGCACATCATTAAGCTAACAAATTTATATGACATACAGTATAATGTCAGAAAGATGTTGGTGGTAAATGCCAGTGGTGACGTTTTACAACGCGAGTATGTCGTCATGGCGCCGGAAATTGAGTCATCAGCGTCCCGAGTCCTTACCAGCGCCCGAACTCGACTGAGACACATCCTAGTGACGAAGACGCGTGAGCGCGGACTTGAACTTGAACGATCTCAGACATTAAAAGTGTTTAAAAATAAACGCACTCCATCTTTTTAACACCAAATTTAACCGCGTCCCGTGTAACATGCTCTTGTTTTGCTGTTCCTCGCTGAACCAGAGCGTCGACAGAGCGTCTGGAATGCTCCGTGATAAAGGTGCTTATTGTTGAGCCGAATCCCGACGGCGACACAATAACGCAACGATTCAGCCAAATTCCACAATAACACATTTTTAACATTTCTGACTGAAAGAAAAACGCCTCCGATTAGCCGCAGCGCTGTTTTGGAAAGGTATCGAGTATGAGGCAACGAGGCTGACAAATTAAATGTTGTGCTGTGAGACAGGGTCTGGCACAGAGCCTCTAAAAATCCTCTTATGACAAATCCTTCAGTCCCTGAAAGCTAAAACACACTAAGATTAGAGTTTATAGCCGAAGTGCGCTAGTGCAGCGTGCGTCTCTGAACTATAGCGTGACAACGCGTACAAATTCATGGCATGATAAACATCCAAGCTAATTTTTTACGGCGAAGTAAAATAATCCGCTCTCAAGTTTCCATTTTATAAACATCAACAAGTTCATTTTAAATGTTATTGAATAACATTTTGGACATCAATAGATCATATTTATTTCAAAAATAATGAATAGCGATGCGCCTCCTAGCTATATGCATACCTAGCTAGCTAGACAAGGTTAGTTGCTATCCGAAAACGCAAAGTTTACAATCAAAATTGTGCAAGATTTTAAACCAGGAGGAAATTCATTGGTCCAAACAGCCAGTGGGTGGAGCTTCTTTTTTTTTTTTTCAAACATCGCATTCATCCCCTAACAATCTTTGCTAGTTTTGTAACAACGACTTTGCAACAACTTTGTGTTCAAAAAGTGATTATCTATGTTCATTTTTTAATACATGCTGTTAAACTATCTCAATTAGCTTGATAGCTAGCTAGGTAGTTAGGTGGCTAGTTAGTGTTTCCTATACATTTTCTTAATAACTTGAATGTTATTGGTTGTCTAGTAGTTTGGTTAGATTTGAAATTTACCCAGAAAAGCTAGGTAGCTTGATTAGCTTGATCACGAGCATAAGATTGTTAGCTAGATCGGTATGTTGGTGTTTCTTTAGTGTTAGGTAGAAACCTCCTTGATGACTAGCATGTTTGTTAGTTCTTTAAATAACAACATATTATGATATATTGATCAGAATAGTAAAGCTAGCTTGTTGGCTAGCTAGGTAGGTGGGTATGTGCTGTTGACTAGAAGTTTTCTTAATAACTAGCATGTTATTAGTTCTTTAGTTGTGTTTTAGACTTAAAAATTGCCCAGAAAATTATTTTGTTCGCTAGGTAGCTAGGTGACTAGTGTTAGCTGCAAACTTTACTGATAACTAGCATGTCTGTTCGTTCTTTAGTAGTGCTGTTAGATTTGAAAATCGCCCTGTATAAATTCATTTGCACCGCTAACATTAAAGCAGTTAGCTAGTTAGTAAATGTTAGCTAAAAACTTTTTGCTGTTAGTCTAAATATTTTGTTGGAGGAGTGTGAAGTGTGTCAGATGAAGTGCTAATAAAGTTAAAGGGACTCACTGTGCGGTGAAGCCACTCGAAGTGCGGATTTTCGGCTGAACCTGGATCAGTAGCCGAGTTTCGTCTGAGGTCATTAGCTGGGCCTCCGGAGGGACAGTTCATGATCATGTACTCTGCATCCTCCACTACTGAAACACACACACACACACTTCTTTAATTAGGCTGTTACATTAGTAAGTTGGTTAGATAGCTAACTTCCTGATGTGTGGTTGGGATTTAGAGGTTTTAGATTTCGGGAAAATCTAGCTAGCTAGGCTAATTATATTTTCTTAAGTACAGAATATGTATAATCAAACCCATCATCTCTCATTTAAACTCACCACTGTTTAGAATTTGACTTGTGTTTATATGGTAGATCGTACTTACGATAAGTTTATTCCTACGTTTTTTTTTAAAGACATCACTTTATTGCACATTTATGTATAATCATTACGTATAGAAATAACAAGGACATTACAGAGACCACATCTACACCGCTCTTAGAAACAACCTGCAGATCTTATTAAAAACGTACAGCTTTTACGTTTCACTGTGCGAGTCATTTTCTCGGTTGTTCATCACGTGAACCGTGTCCATGTTTGGAGATGCTGATCCACGCTTTCACGTCCAGCCGGTGAGTCACGCACTTCTCCTCTCACAGGGAGACGACTCGCCAAATCCATGTTCAATTGCTTTTATTTGGCCCTCGAATGCAAATGACATGCCTCAGGAATGACTGAACGTCTTCTGCAACATGGAGCGTTTTTTTTTTTTCTCTCTCTCAGGAAGCCAACTCTGACTCACACACTGCTGCTAAAATCCCTGGTATTAGTCTCAGGTTTGAGCAAAAGCCAGAATTTGATTTCAGTGCCGTCACAAATCACGTACAGGCTTCTCAGGTTAGATAAATCAAACACGAGCGGTAATTCCTTGGAAATTTCGTTGAAAATAAAATTAGTTCAAATTAAACGTGTGCATAAAAACATATCAACACATCAGCTTCTTCTGATTTTGCTCAGTAATGTCTCTGAATTCTGTAATTAGATCCAAAATAAATTATGCAAAAGCTTTTTGGCCCAAAACATGTTTTTTTTGTTGCGCTCAATAGCCGCTCCATGTAGCAGAAGGGGCGGAGCCATCAAAGCCACTGCGGATTGATTATTTTTTTTAAAAAAAGCTAAATAATTATTATAGCCATACTGGATTGTAAAATTAGTGAGTTTTGGTGTAGGTTGTTCGGGCAGCTCAGTGATATGAGGTACTGCACACAAAATGTTAGCAAAATGTTAGAAGAATTTTAGCGAGCCTGCTGCAGATTGAATTTTCAAAATGGCCGACACACTAAGCTAATAAAGCAAGTTTATGGTGGCCATATTGGATTGTAAAATGACAGAGTTCTTGTGAAGGCTGTTCTGGCAGCTCTGTGACATGACGCTAATGGAAAAAATGGTTAGCAAAAATGTTCGCAAGTCTGCTGCTGTTAAATTTTAAAAAAATGTCTGATACAATGTTAGAAAAGGAAAACGGTTATGGCGGCCATATTGGATTGTAAAATAGTCAGTATTTCCTGTGCAGGCTGTTCTGGCACTGCAGTGACATGAGGAACCACACACAAAATGCTAGCAAAGTATTAGCAAAAAGTAGCAAAAGGTTACCAAGGCTGTTTAAATTTTTCAGAATGGCCGACACACTAAGCTAATAAGGGAGGTTTATGGCGGCCATATTGGAATATCAGAGAGTTCCTGTGGCGGCTCGATGTGTTCTGGCAGCTCGATGAGCTATTACATGGAAAACTAGCAAAGATCTAGTAAAATATAAGTAAAATATAAGCAAAGCCATTCCGGGTTGAATTTTTAAAAAATGGCCGACTAAGCTAAAAAAAACAAAATGGTTATGGCGGCCATATTGGATTGGAAAATGAGTGAGTTCCTGTAGAGGATGTTCTGGCAGCTCAGTGATGTAAAATGCTAGCAAAATGTTAGCAAAATGGTTGATTTGATACTACAAATGTCCAGATACTAAAGAGTGAAGTGCACAGTGTAAGAATTAATCTTCATTCTTCTTCTTATCATCGTTATTATTGTTATTATTGTTATTATTATTATTATTCCTAAATAAGGATTTAGCTGCTGGATTCATTAGAAAGCATCTCCCTCTGCTTTTCTTTATACATCACAGTAAACTTTATACCTTTATTGTATAAAAACTTTATTTATGCCACTATACCCTCCATTCTGAAACTATTAATAAACCCGGCTTTAACGCTGAGAACTTTCCGGAAGCTGCAGTTGATCTGAAAGTCTGAAATACAGACAGCTGGAACAGAGTCCGTGACGAAGCGCCAGGTTTTTTACAACAGTAGAAGAATTTTTACAGCGAGGCTGCAGTGACACTCTTTGGATAGTTGGAGTGTTAGATGTGTCCTTCCTGACCTCTACATGACCTCTACATGACACACACTTCACACACACTTCACACACTTCACACACACTTCACACACACACGCTCTTTACAGAGATCTTCAATGCCGTGACTTTATTGAAACACAGAGGAATGAAGACATGAAGAATTCTATTTCACTGGTATAGATTTATTTTAAAAAATATAAAAAAATAACAACTAGAAAAACTAAAATAAAAATAAAAAAGTATTTGTTTGGATAAAGAGAAGATTTCGATGTGATTAAAGATGACGGAAACACAGTGTGTGTGGAATAAATGATGTAGCGAGTGTGTGTTCTACTCTTTCCACGTGTTTGATGACATCGGCGCTGTTTGATGACATCATCTTACCGCTCCGATTCAGAATATTAAACAAAACAAAGCAAGAGTTCATGGAAACAGTCAAAATTCCTTCTGCTGATATTTAATTTGTTTGTTTGTTTGTTTGTTTATTAAAGAAGCTTTCTCATTTGTTATTCCTGTTAGTTAGTTCCTCGGATAGTTTTTTATTTCTTTTAATTATTATTATCATTGTCCACTACAACATTATCGCAAGATTTAAAATAAAAAATACACCATGTAATTGAAAACACTGAATTATTTTGCTGTTAAAAAAAACGACCCATGGAATCCAGAGATTTTTTTAAATTTTAGACACACAGTTCAAAAGTTACGACCATATATGTACTTCCAAATTTGACCCGATGGTGGCGCTACAGCTGTGGCAGCACTTGGCCCAAATTTGGTCAGAATGTTCCTTAGACCCTCCGCAATCAGTGCGCCAAATTTCACAACTTTTTAACAGACGGTTCTATGGGTTTCCATAGACACCCTATCCAGAAGAAGAAGAAGAAAAGGTAGAATAACAATAGGCTGCCTTCGGTGCTTGGCCCCCTAATAATAATAATAATAAGAATAATAATAATAATAATAGTACACATTACTGTGTAAACACACAGTGACAGTAGAAACAAGATAAAAATGTCTAGAAAGTAAAGATGTTCCTCAGATGTTCCTCAGACTCCAGATGATAAAATTACGCTATATTTATACTTCACAACAATCGCTAACAGAACTTCCAGGTTTCCGCCATATTGAGGAACATCTCATGAACTACCTGAAATACGTCGAATCTTCTCAGAAAACACAGTAAGGTTTAAACATAGTTTTTTTTGGAAACTCGAGTTTGTTTACCACTTTAACGCTGGTGAAATCACAGCGCAGCCACTCACCCGCTGGGTCTTTGTGCTCCTGCAGCTTGGACAGAAGCTCTGAGATGGACTTCTTCTTGGCCTGAGCGATGTAGCTGAGGTTCTCACCGTCCAGAACCAGGAGGAACGCCTGCAGGTCCGAAACCAGCCGAGTCAGAACTGAGGAGCAAAAACAGTCACCCGGTTAAAGTGAAGAATCATTTTATTCAAGTAGAAATGAATCAAAATGAAGAATTGATTCATTCTGATATGAATCATTGACTCAAAAACAACGAATCAAATGAATCGGTTATAAACTTA
>CM074981.1:27138549-27141997 GCA_037576825.1 Pangasius krempfi | reverse complement strand
GTGTGTGTGTGTGTGTGTGTGTGTGTGTGTGTGTGTGTGTGTGTGTGTGTGTGTGTGTGTGTGTGTGTGTGAGTGTATGTGTGTGAGTGTGTGTGAGTGTGTGTGTGTATGTGTATGAGTGTGTGTGAGTGTGTGTGTGTGTGTGTATGTGTATGAGTGTGTGTGAGTGTGTGTGTGTGTGTGTGTGAGTGTATGTGTGTGTGTGTGTGTGTGTGTGTGTGTGTGTGTGTACTACCTCAGTGTGTTCCAGCAGTGAGTAGCTGAAGTGCGGTTCGTACATCATCAGGTCGGGACGCTCGATGTCCAGTATGGCCTTGTCTTTAGGAATGGCTGCTAAGTCCTTATAGCCGATCACCTGATCATCCATTTTAGCCTGAGGAGAGAGAGAGAGAGAGAGGAAAAAGAGAGAGAGGAGAGAAGAGGAGAGAAAGAGGGAGGAAAAGAGACAGAGGAGGAGAAGAGAGGAGAGGGAGAGAGAGAACAGAGCAGAAGATAGAAAGAGGGAGGAAAAAGAGATTGAAGAGAACAGAGGAGAGAATGGATGGAGGAAAAAGAGAGAGCAGGACAAAAACGTGGTCAAGGAAAAAAGAAGAGAGGAGGGAGAAAAGGAAAGAACAGACAAGAGAAACAGAGAAGAGTGAAAGAAGAGAATAGGAGAGGGAAGAAAAAACAGGAGAATAGAGAGGAGAAAAGAGAGAGAGAGAACAGAGGACAGAAGCGAGAAAACAGCAGAGAATGAAAAATGAGGAGGAGGAGAAGAGAAAGAGGGATAAAAGAGAGAGGTAATGATGGACAGAGTGAGGTGAATTAGTGAGACTGTAAATTGTGAGCGAGGACGTGATCGTGTTACTCACCACTATGGTGACGGCTGGAGTTCCCGGCACGGCCCCCCCTCGCAGAGAACACACACTTCCTGGAGAGGTACGGGCCGGCTGCTGCTTCAGGACACACACACACACACACACACACACACACACGCACACACACGCACACACACACACACACACACACTATAAGCTTTCTGAATATATATCGTATACATGTTGTGTATCTAATTCACAAACGTGCTATACATGAGCTGCAACACCATCTCCGCCCACACTACTGCGTCTCACGCTTGGTAACCATAGTAACAGAAACTCTGAGCACAGCTACAGCGCTAGCGGAAAGGCCTGGGCCGTTATTAAAGCCGTTATCAAAGCCGTTATTAAAGCCGTTATTAAAGCAAAGGGACGCATATCGGAAATAGAAAACATCATTTCCGCAAAATGTACCGTAAATAAATGTAAATAAAAGCGAAGAGCAGGTCACTGTTCGTCTCCTCAGGGTCGAGCGTACGCGTAGCTCCGCCCCCCACAATTTACGCAGATTTAAATGCTGTCAACGCCATCGGTAAACGCTAGACACGAGACGATACGCTGAAGCCGTGATACAAGACGTTTCCACATCCTGATCAATTTTATTACATTTATTTTGTAACGACAACAAATCGACCCCCTGCGGTATCATTACTGTAAGAAAAGTAGATCAGGATTTATAACATATAATTTTCCCTTATTATTATTATTATTATTATTGTTATTATTATTGTTATTATTATTATTGTTATTATTATCTTTTGTCAGTGTCATAAATGTATTTTATGGCAAATATGTTAATATGGACAGATTGTTTGGCGGTAGATTGTGCTTTCAGTGATTAATGATTAATGTGAGTGTGACTCACAACAAGCGCAGCACTGATTTTAACCTGCGCTTCGATCCGGCTGTGACAGAACCCGGAGTCTTTACCCGTAAAAACCGCGTTTTACGGTAACTACCTTCGAGTGGCTACGCATCGGGTCTCCTGTGATTTCTGTACAAGGATAAAATGTTGAGCAGTGGTGCACCATGCGCCGTTTCAGTAGCAACTGAACACCATCCCCTCCCCAACATCATCAGCGCCCCAACACCATCCCCGCCCCAACATCATCAGCGCCCCAACACCATCCCCGCCCCAACATCATCAGCGCCCCAACACCATCCCCTCCCCAACGCTATCCCTGCCCCAACGCCATCCCAACACCATCCCCGCCCCAACACAATCCCCTCCCCAACGCCATCCCATCCCCACCCCAACGCCATCCCATTCCCACCCCAATGCCGCCCCAACACAATCCCCTCCCCAACATCATCCCAACGCCATCCCAACACCATCCCCAACGCCATTCCCACCCCAATGCCGCCCCAACACAATCCCCATCCCAACACCACCTCTTCCCCAACACCATCCTCACCCCAACACCACCTTCTTCCCAACACCATCCCCACCCTGATACCATCCCTGCCCCAAAACCATCCCAACACCATCCCCTCCATAACAGCATGGCCAGAGTAATTACCAACAAACTGCTTGGAACAGCATAAAGAATGTTTTTTTTGGGTTTTTTTTTTTTTACCTTTTGCATCATCATTTGGGATAACTTCAAAGAGGTTCCCTTGGTGAGATCAGACTATAAATGAGAGACAGAGAGAGAGAGAGAGAGAGAGAGAGAGAGATGAGAACTACAGCCTCTCACAAAAGCCTCGCTGGAAAAATCTGCACGCTTTTGTGCTCTGTTGAAAAGGAAACGTGTAGAGAAAAGCATTTGTAAAATACGGATGACGTTCACCAGGGCGAGCGTTTTTAGCATGCTAATCCTCCCCAGATGTTACTGAAGTGTTAGCTACACACATCAGTGTAACGGGTTAAAAACCAGGTCGGCTGCGCTGGATATCTGGAACACGCAGCTCCAGTCAGAGTGGAGCTTCTAGCGGGTAAAAGCTTAGCAGCGTGAGCATCAACAGCACAAATGAACAGGAAGACTTGAATGTGTACTGAGTTTCTGATCAGAACTGTAGTTATTTTACTATAATTTAATAGTTCTGTGGGTTTTTCCTGGACCATGAGTGACTTTTTTACATAGTTGCAGTGTTACACCAAAAATATATATTGTAATGGATTATATTAGAAAAAGACAGAGAGAGAGAAAGAGAGAGAGAGAGAGAAAGAGAGAGAGAGATGAGTCATGTCTCACCTGAGTCAATGAACAGCTTCATATCTGGGATGAAGCTTCGTCCTGGAGCCACACCAGCCCTGAAAAACGAGTCCAGATTAATACCTCATCAAGCGTTACTGGTTCCTGTGATGTGTTTGTACTGGTTTGTACTGGTATTGTGTTTTTTTGGGGTTTTTTTTTAACTGCGCTGGTATCACATGGTATGCAGTGTGCAGCTGAAATTCATGGCTCACTAATAATAAACCGCAACTCTACAGAATCCTGCGCTCTGATTGGTCAGAAGGTGTTGACTAGTTCTCTATAGCAGCAGCCCTGACAGTAGCGCAGGTTTATATTAATGCGCTCGTTCTGATACGTTATGGTTTCTATAGCAACAGCTCATTCGCAGAGAAGTGAAAATCTCTGATATGG
>CM074981.1:27128549-27133549 GCA_037576825.1 Pangasius krempfi | reverse complement strand
GTATCAATACGGCTTTTATTCTCCTTCCCTCTCTCTCCTTTCATCCATCCATCCTCTCCATACATTCCTGCACAGGTATTGCTTTCACTTTAATTAAAACCCTTATACAAGGGGCAGCGTAATTTCCTCAGAGGTCAAAGGTCAAGTAGGAGGACATAATAAAGCCTCTGTTCTTTTCTGACCTGCGGCTTTCATTGCACCGTCACGCCGGATAAACTCGGCTGTGTCGGCTTATGCTTTCATGTCTTACTCTAATTCTCTGACACACAACACACACACACACACACACACACACACACCCACCTACCCACCCACACACACACACACGAAACGCCATTCCGTGTTTTCAAGCAAGATTTCATGGAGTAAATGCACACGGTACATGATAAGCACAGATGGTTTACAGTAAAACTATCCATCCATCTTTCTCCATCCTCCTCCTCATGCTCACACACACACACACACACACACTCACACACACACACACTCACACACACACACACACACACACTCACACTCACTCACACACTTTGACATGCCAGATCTTGTAAAGAGTGGAATCTTCGCAGTAAAATTAAACCCCTCAGACGCAGTTAACGAGAGAGACAGTATTATTTAAATAAGAAAGCCGAGCCGTGGGTCATCGTCATGGCAACCTGTCAGATGTTCTCTGGTGGTCTAGAGTTGTATCGTGATTCAGGGCGTTCAGGGCACAGAGTGTGCCACAGGTTACGCTCTCTGCTTAGCGACACGCTGGATAACGAGCGCGCCGATTCACGCCTCATTCCATCTGTCCGTGTTTCTGTAATGGACGGCGAGCGCGCGATGCCAGAACGATTTCGTCACTCTGGAGAAGCGTCCTGTCGCTGCTTTACTCCGTGCAAAAGGAGATCACACTCATCTGAAATTACTTTACAAATATCCTGTATTTTTATTCTGAAATTGTGACAGAATGAAGCTAGCTAACATGAGCTAACCAGCGGCAAAGCGAAAGGCGATCGTTCGTTTTCTACGCAGAGCTGTAATTTCAGCGACAAGCGGCGTACGACTCGAGATCATCTCAGTTTAATGCAAATTACGTATGACGTCGTAAATCCAAACGATTGGCTCGAACGTGGTCCGACGTTTCTTCTGTTCCACACTTTAGTTCCTACCTGCAATTAGTTCCCATTTACTGTTCGACACACGAAGGAGCGGAAGAAAAACGTACAACTGTGGTTTCATCTTCTCCTCTCGTTAAATGTGTACAGAGACATTACGAAGAAAAATAAAACTTGGACGGAAGTAGCAGAAATCGTTGGTGCCTTTGATGAGTACGTAGCTAGTACAGCTAGCTTGTTTTACTAATCTAATCTGAGAGCAAAGCCAGTACGAAGCTGAGCACGTAGCCTGTAAATCAAACAACCGATTTTCACACCGATTACTGTTTAAGTTAATTTGTCTTTAACTGGTTAGCATAGCTACTACCTCTTCTTATCAAAACTAAAAAAAAAAGAATGATGGACATGCCACGCCCACAAACGACAAGATAAGTGGTCACTACACGCCCGCAAGGAATGTGTGAGGAAACCCTGGAATCACAACCACAAAAAAGCCACACAGAAGCTTCAACTGGACAAATTAATAGTGGGGAATAACAAGGAACATCTGTGACTAATTAACTACCACGACAACGCAGAACAATAACAGGAAGTACAGCCCATATAAGGAAAGAGGAAGGCCAAAAGGGACAAGATTAGGACACAAAATATTATAGGGATAGAATCAGTGAAGATGTGACAGATGTGTCTCTTTCACACTCTTTATTAAGGTTGTTGCCTACCACACACACACTCACACACACATACAAACACACACACATACAAAAACACATACACACACTTTGTAAAGAGCTTATTGTTTGTGGTGAGGAGTTGAGGTTCCCACTCACTGTGTGATGAATCATCAGAGCGCAGATGGCTGTTAGCGAGTGACCAGATGGTCAAATACACAGGTTTAATTGATCCACAGTCGTCCTGTGTAATAACTACATACCTCTCCAATAAAACAGAGCCATCTGTCCTCTAATCATCAGTCCATCCTTCCATCCATCTGTCCTCTGATCATCACATCGTCACTAACATTATTACTTCATTACATTTATTACTTCATTACGTCGATTACCTCACACTCAGGTTCAGCTTTAAACCTGCTTTGTGCTAAGAATCACTGCTCTTTTACAAATACAAAATATCTATCTATCTATCCATCTGTCCATCCATTTATCCATCCATCCATCCATCTAAGCAGCAACTGTTTACCTACTACTAGATCCTTCCATCTACCTACCCTTCAACAGTCAGTCCATCCATTCACTCAACATCTTTTTAACAACCCTTCAATCCATCCATCTGTAAAAACTGCTTACCCATTCAGTAGTATATCCTTTCCTCCTTTTACCCTCCAATGATCAATCCATTTATTCATCGAACAACTTTTTACCCACTCTTCAACCCATCCATCCATCCATCCATCCACATATCCATCATCCATCAACCAACAACTCTTTACTCCACAGTCTGTTTACCTTACATCCATCTACCCTCCAACAATCAATCCATCCATTCATCCAACACCTTCTTAACCACCCCTCCATCCATCAAAATCTATCCAACCATCCATTTGTCTATCCACCTATTCTTCCATCCATCAACCAGTATTCGGTCCTTCCATCCATCTACCCTCCAACAATCAGCACATCCATCTATCCATCAATTTGTGCTACTCCTTTATCCATCTATTTACCCATCCACTTAAATAAATCCATGCATTCATCAGACCGCAAATGCATCCATCTACCATCAACAATCAATTCATCCATTCATAAACACCAACCTCCATCCATCTGTCCTTCCATCTATCTATCACTCAATCTATCCATCAATTCACCCAACAATCATCAAGCAATCTGTCCACATCCTAGCCACATCCATCCAGTAAACACTACTGTGAACAGCAGAGTATCTCTCTTCCTGCTTCTCCTGCATGTTTGAAGATAGATTTACAGATCTTGTGAAAGAAGAGATGGGAATTGATTTCTATTTTTACATCCACCATGCTAACAAGACATGAGTCAGATCCACCACGTAGCTCCTTCCACTAGCTCAGTGTTCATCAGTTCTCTCTCCCTCTGCAGATCCACCTTCCTGCATTATTCATCTCCAATTCTGGATCTTCTGAAGTGATGGATTAGCAGATGAAGCTTCAAACTAAACTCTGAAAGGAAATACAGCTCCTGACCTGCTATATTTCCCAATTAATCCCAGATGAAGACCTCATCTACCTCAATAAGAACCAAAACATGTTTCCCTGGACCAATTTAAATCAAATCTGGCAACAGATTATTGAAAGGCCAGACGAAAACCCTTAAGGAAAGGTCTTTTTTTTAAGGCTGAACGAGTACAACAGCATGGATAATGATCTCATTAGACACATCATAAGACAATCTATGAAAAAAATGTCCACCACCAAAAGCAACCGCTTATTAACTACTATGAAAATAAATTCAGTTTGAATTTGTTTTGAAATTTGCTTTTCGGAGGAGAACTAGCATTACCGTTTAGTTCAGTGTTGATAATCTCACCGCTGCATTACGTCATAGTGCTACCACAGTTCAATGACACCAATCTTATCAATCATTGACCACCACTCTCTGTCAGTTCGGAGGTAGAGATCGAGGTGCGTTCTGAGCTTTTTGTCAGTACAATATAGTACATGCGCAGTACAAAACTTTGATGTTGTATCCATGCCCAGATATGAAGCTAGCCACACCAATATTAATCACGTAAACGCTTAACATCTAAGTCATGGCTAAAATGTTAACTGCACCAAAATATGACTTTCTTCTGCCAATTTCCCCGCTCCTGACATCCTCTTGTCTATTTCAAGGAAATGAAAAATGTACATTTGTAGTCTGAATGCGACTTTAATATTTTTTAGCTCATTGACTCCACCCCCACTCCCGCCCATGTTCACAAAGCTCCGCCCCCCCCCCCCAGGATCTTGCCCGTAGAGTAGAGCGTCTATAAAATGACCGACTGGAGGCACATCCAAACACAAACAAGCATTCCGGACCGGAAATCTTCCAGTTTTCCAGTTGAGTTTTCTCAGCCACATATTACTTTTGTCCTGAGGTCATGTTTTAATCCATTATTATTTATCATATTCTAAATATTTTGCAGGTTATTTGTACAAGTATGAAATAAAAAATAATCACTTAGTGCACCTTTAAATAGGTGGTATCATAGTGTAGCTTCTGATTTTTGGGGAATGATTCAGATTTTGGGGTTCTGAGCCACCAAAACGAACTTCACAAACAATAAAAACAATTAATAGATCATGTTTATTAACAGTTTTTTGACATAATACATATATGATGTACTAAGTGAATATAATATTTAGTATGACAGACTGAGATACATCTCCTGTAGTAATTAATTAAGGAATGAACCATTTAAAGCCAGTTTAACATTTCAATATTTCTCATATATATCTTTTAAAGGTTTTAATGGATATTATTTACTTGAGACAAACACTTACAGTGTTCTGAATTTCTGTTTATTAACAGGATTTGCTGACTGATTCACTACAGAAGCGACAGTTTCAACACCTTAGCTTCAGTGACCGTTATACAGTAGAAACGACGGTTACAGTTTAAATTTAAATTTCTCCTCGCGACAAACTGAATGTCAAACGTCTAAAGGTTAGCTTAGGAGCTGAGACACGGGAAAAATAACACTTTTATCTAGAAGTATATGGATTAATGAAGGAAAATACAAGATGACACACGAGTACAGATCGTGAAAATATAATTATAAAAGCCTGACAAGTAGCAGTGAAGCTATTTTTAGGTAAGGGACAGTCGCTGTTGCCTAACAACCGATTGGGGAAGGTTACATCCCAAATCCTATACTACTGTACTAAACTGTATGTCTAAGCAGAATGTTTAGTGTAGTATAGTG
>CM074981.1:27107141-27117773 GCA_037576825.1 Pangasius krempfi | reverse complement strand
GTGAGATGGGTTAATTCTGTGTTTGTGGTGCTATATTTTTTTTTTTTTCTTTTTATCTTTCTACACACACACACACACACACACACTCATTCATTTACACACACACACACACACACACACACACACACACACACACACACACATACACACACACATGCATTTACACACACACACACACACACACACACATACACACACACATGCATTTACACACTCACACACTCACACACTCATGCATTCACACACACATACACACACACACACACACTCATGCATTTACACACACACATACTTTTGACAAATATTGGTCAGTGTGTTATCTGGTGCATACGTGTGTGTGTGTGTGAAAGTGTGAAAGTGTGTGTGTGTAAATGCATACGTATGTGTGTATATGCATACGTGTGTGTGTGTGTATGAAAGTGTAAGTGTGTTTGTGTGTAAATGCATACGTGTGTGTGTGTGTGTGTGTATGAAAGTGTAAGTGGGTGTGTGTGTGAAAGTGTCAGTGTGTGTGTGTGTATGAAAGTGTAAGTGGGTGTGTGTGTGAAAGTGTCAGTGTGTGTGTGTGTGTGTGTGTATGAAAGTGTAAGTGTGTGTGTAAATGCATATGTGTGTGTGTGCTTGTGAATGTGTGTGTGTGTGTGTGTGTAAATGTTTAAGCCCCGCCTCTCTCTCTCATCACTGGTAGAAATGTTTAATTATTCGTAATTTATGCAGCAGGTCATCTCTGATTGGCTGTAACGTTATCAGCGCAGCTGTAAGGAAGCTTTTAACACTGAATTTCTAACTTTCTCAGAAACAACATCGATAAAAAAAGAAATGAAACGTTTGTTAAAAAAAGAAGTTATAAGAATAAGTTGTTTTATTTTCATTGTTTTAGCTGAAAAAAGTTTATAAAAAAGTTTCCTGCTTTGTAATCGAATAAGTGCTTATACACACACACACACACACACACACTTGTATAGGATGAGTGTTGGTTTGGTTGTAACAGGTTATAAAAGAGTGTATGTGTGTGTGAGTGTGTGTGTGAGTGTGTGTGTGAGTGTGAGTGTGTGAGTATGTGTGTGTGAGTGTGTGAGTGTGAGTGTGTGTGTGTGAGTTTTGCGTCACAGTCTGGAGGCTGAAACTCTGGAGCTAAAAATATTCTCAGCATTTCTGATTATATAGTGTGTTGTTCAGGTGTGTGTGTGTGTGTGTGTGTGTGTGTGTGTGTGTGTGTGTGTGCACTTCTTAGTTGTTTTTCTTTCTTTCATCTTTTTTACCAATTTTTTCATTTTTCTCTCCTTTTACAATTTTTTTATTCCAATTTTATGTTTATTTTTTATTTTGCCCTTTTCCTTTCCTTCCTCTTTTGTTTTACTGATTAATATTTTTTTATTTCTTTCTTCTCTACTGTTTTAACCTTGTTTCCTATTTTTCATTTTTTCCTTTCTTCTTTATTTTTTATTGTTCTTTTTTAGTGTCCTTTCTTTCTTTCTTTCTTTCTTTCTTTCTTTATAATCTATCAATTTTCAATCTCATGTCTTACCTTTTACTTTCTTTATTTCTTTCTTTTTTCTGTTTCTTTCTCTTTTACTACTTTCTTATTCTTCATTTTCTTTCGTTCTTTCTTTCTTTCTTTCTTTACTTTATCATTTTGACCTGCTTTTGTTTTCTCTTCTTCTCCTTTTTAAATCTTTTGTCTCTTTTTCTAAAATTATTATTATTATCTCCTTTCTTTCACACCCTTTTCTTTTTATATTCAGTTTTTTATTCAGTGCGTAGTGAACAGTGTTTGCGGTTTGGGACGCGCCCTCAGTGACGTGCAGACGTGCATGAATAAATCCGAATAAAAATCTCTTCTTCTTCTCCTTTACGACACACAGCGATGTCTGTTATTAATCTACGGACGTGATGTTTTTATGAAGCACTTAGTGCTCCGATCAGCAGGACGGGATAAAAGCCCAGGAAAACGTATGACGTGCGCCGACTTTCGGAAGCGCGTTTGGCCGAGAGAGAGACAGGAGAGAGAGTTATGGAGAGACGGGAACGCTGATGGGAACGCTGTTGATTCACGGCCTCGCTGTTCTTCCTGGGAAAGAAATCCTGCTGGAAGCTCACAAAGAGCCACTGGGACGGGATTATTAGAGCCGTCACGCCGCGTTCGCTCACAAAACACACGCTGAAGGAGCCGCGCTGCTGTTCGGGACACGTCCCAAACCTGACAGCAGGAGTGCGCACTTTATATGGAAATGTGCTGATAATCAGAGAGGGCAATCCTGTAATTCTGTACATCGAATGAGGTCATCAGGTGTGTGTATGTGTGTGTGTGTGTGTGTGTGTGTGTGTGTGTGTGTGTGTGTGTGTTTGCGGTGGGGGGAGTTCAGAGACGGGATGGAGGAAAGACGAGCGCCGGTGTCGAGGAGACAAAGAACAGCTGGAGAGGAAATCGGGCATCCGGCGAGGCACGCTGTAATCACGTTGACCCCGTTTCCTCGACAACCGTGTCTTCTGTGTGTGTGTGTGTGTGTGTGTGTGTGTGTGTGTGTGGTTGCCGTTTAGACATCAGCGCATGCACTTAAACCCACTACTCAGAAAAAAATAAAAGACTCTGTAAGTGATGATCGAATTGGCGTCGACTTGTGTCTCGAATCACACTTCGCTCACTGTAAAGTGCGCACTTTTGGAAGCTGACTTGGAAGTGTCCTAAGGAAGTACCCATAATGCATTCGAAGACGACGACGCATGGAAGAGTGAATAGAGCGTGTGGTTTGGGACACGTCCCCAGTAGACGAAGACGTATCACTCGTCCGGTTTTGTGTACTAGCGCCCGACGTAGCGTTTTCCCTCGCCAAGCGACACGAGGCTCATTACGCTTATCAAATGACGGAGTTTTGGCCTTCAGCTATGTAAATCTTATGAAAATACGACAACAGTGAACTTTGTTCTGAGAGCCCTAAAGCAAACACACACACACACACACACACACACACACACACTTGATAACCTGTTTGCCTTTGTAGATATTAGTAGTTTTGTGTAAACAAACAACCTAAATCTGTGGAAAAAAACCCTTTGCGCCCTGATACATCTCCATGTATCCATCACATGTATGTGAGGAATAAAACACTGTGTGTGGTGCAGTTATAGGAAAATAATCACCAACCAGGTGGTGTGATGAAGCGGAGTAACTCTTAACATCATAACGTTTATTATTTTCCTGTAACAGCGCGTGTTTTATTCTCCTTATACCACGGCAACTTTGCAAAGATTACAAATGTTATTAATTAAAGAATGACACGTTGTACTTTTTATCCGTTTATAGGTACATTTAATGTTGTGAAGTTCAGACTTACATCGTACGCTATTAATAGCCGTTTCCTCACCTGTCTCTCTTTTTTCTCTTAGACGAAAACCTTACAATTACAGTTACAGCTTTACCTCTGACACTGGAGACTCCTTCCATTTAAAAAAATAAACATCTCCTTACAGAAACCATATCGACAATGTTTTAATCGACTCTACGAATCTGTTACTATGGAAATGATAACGTATTAGAACAAGGGTATTAATATAAACCCGCGCTACTACCCTCAGAGCTGCTGTTATAGAGAATTAATCAACACCTTCTGACCAATCAGATTTGAAATATTTACGATACTTCTTAGTAAAGGGGGCGTGGCTTCTCACTCCTAGCATCAAAGCGAATGTAAATTGTATCGTAAGGAATGGAATTGATTCTGTAGCGAGATCCGATCGTCTCGTAGATACACACACATCCGAACCCGACCGAGTGTGTGTGTGTGTGTGTGTGTGTGTTCACCAGTCTTGCCCTCTGGCTCAACTCCTATTTTTATTCTCAGTAATTATAAAACGTCACATAAAGTATCGAAGGTATCAAGGAATTATGATCCTGTTTCTGTCTCGGGATTATAATTAGCTCCGGCTTGTTCTGATCGGCTCGGAATGATGTTTCCAGGCTTGTGGCTCGTTTCAAACTTCTGTGGTCATTTGTATAGGAAGAAATTTGCATATTTCCTGCGTAAATGTTTGTCTTTCAATTACATAAGTACAAGTTCAGCTGTGTGTGTGTGTGTGAGTGTGTGTGTGTGTGAGAGAGAGAGTTTAACCGAGGTCAAGTCGGCAGTCCTCGCTGAGTTTGAAATGTTTTACTCTTTCGGTTATTAATCGATCTCGTACTTAAGGAGGAAGTGCTTCAGGAAAAGTTGACGTTGATGTGATCGTAGTGACGAGAAGCATAACGGCTTAATCGCTATCATTAATACACATTCACCTCACACGAGTGCCAAAGCCTTTTTAAACGATGTTGAACGTCTGCTTGCGCTCGGTAAACTGAAGCTCCGATGAGGCGTGACCCAGCCGAGGTCCTGGAGGTAAAGCGACTCAGAATAAACAAAACATTTGCATATCTGTTTGTCGATCAGTATTTCTGGCACGGCTCGTGTTTGGGTAACATCTCGTCTCTCTGGTAAACACCTTTCACACTCGGGATCCCTCAAGGATCAGTACTCCGGCCTCTAATCTTGTCCCTTAATTATTGAGAAAAATATTTTTCTCCTTGGCCAGATCGTTATTAAATAAAACCTAAAATATTTACTGAAGAGTGTGTGGGAAGGGGCGGGGTCGAAAATGATAGATACTTATTATAGACGTAACCGAATACGAATACATAATTCAGAACGAACAGATAATGTGTTCTAAACGAATACAAATACAGACACGAATAGAAAGAATTTCTATCTTTTCAGTTTTTTTCGCTTTTTTCTTAAATTCGTTTTAAAGAAAGGTTGTCGGGAAGGTTCACAGCGTGTCCGGTTGAGACTCGAGGTGTGTATCAGGATGCGGAATAAAAAAAAAAAAAAGTCACGTGGGCAAGCAGGAGGTTTTTGATTTCATGACTAACAGAAAAAACAAAGTCACTAATTTCGAGGCAGGTGAATGTAAATGCGAGTAAAATCTTTTAAGCCGTCCGAATCGGCAGGCGGGAAATTTGTCAAACGGGAAGAGCGAAGAAGATAAACCAGATCAAAAAGCAACCGGTCAAAACCAGAAAGACAAAATGAGGAGAACGTTCAGGATTGTAAACGATAACGAACAGCAAAACCTTGCAGAAGAACTGAAACAAACAGAGTGATGGCATGAAAACGGGGAAACAGGTGTTCTCGAGTTCTGCTCAGTAAATCTCCAGACTGGATCTGGATCGGATCGGAGGTGGAACCGGATGTGACACGTTCATCCTTAGTAACTGCCTGGTCTTATGCTGCAGTATATTGTACTTAGAACCCGACACGGAAAAGTGCAATGGATCAGGGAGTTTTTTAGATCTAGATGAGGATGGGTTCCCTTTTGAGTCTGGTTCCTCTCAAGGTTTCTTCCGCACATCATCTCAGGGAGTTTATCCTCGTCATTGCCGCCTCTGGCTCGCTCGTTAAGGCCAAATTCATAAATGTAAAAATCTATATCTTGAGTTTATATGTTTCTCTAAAGCTGCTTTGTGACAACGTCCATTGGTAAAAGCGCTATACAAAATAAAACAAATCGTTCAGATCGGGAATTCCAAGTCAGGAATTCGGAAAAACATCCACCTTGCCCGAGTTCTCTGACATAAACAAACCTGACGTTACAACAACATGGCGGCGTACACACACACACACACACACACACACACACACGCAGTCAACGGTAAACAGAACTCCCGTTGCGTTATTTTGTACTTGATAAAACTGTGAAAACGTGTTTTAACAGCTTTACAAGTTTCGATTTTTAACGTAATTCCGATCATTTCAGCTCAGACGTGATAAAAACACTATAAAAGATCATTTTTATAATTATAAGCAAAGATGGACAGTTCAGAAGCTCTGCACGTTATCCGATTGATCCATGTTTTTCCCAGCCGGAGCACTGGAACGCTTTTAGATCCGAACTCTGGAAAATCAGCTTTCTGAGCTCCGAGTATAATGTGTCGCAGCAGTAGACTGCTAGTTTGTTTACCTTTTGGAAGTTAGAAGCAAATAAATTTGTTAGAAACACGAAAAAGGCGTTCCTGTGTAAGGAAAAAAAAAGTCGGAATGATTATTTATAAATAAAAAAACTACATTAAAATAGATCTAAACTATATCTTGATAAGCTTATACCTTATACCGCGTTCAGCAGAAGCTCGCGACTCGGATTTTCCAAACTCTGACTAGGAAGTAAAGAAAAAATTCCCTCCTCAACTTGGAATTCCTATCCGGAAAAGTTGGGAAGTTCGAGTTTACGCTTTACGTACGTAACCTACACACGTCAGTTGGTTAAATCTACAACACTGATCGTACAGTTCGCTGTTTTACGAAAGGAAGTGAATAATCATCGTTAGCTAGCTTGTTTTTTGACAAAACACACGCCATGTTTTTTTCCCCGCTTTGTAGCTCGAAAGTGACGTAGTTCCTACTTCTAAGTTAAATCGAATGCAGCGTTAGCATCTCTCTGTATTCTGATTTCACATATGCTAAATGCTACTTAACATATTACCAATTAGGCTATTAGCCAGCTGTTAAATTTGCTAGCACAAATTTAGCAAATACCGCGCTCTCTTTGCTCGTAATGGCTTGTAGTGTGTACGTGATGTATGTAAATACAGTATACAGTGCCCCAATGTTCTGCTTATGTTCTCCCGATGTTCTCCTAGCGCCTCTTAATGATTTAGCGCTAAGTGTTCCGAGTGAGCTAGTCCGTCATGTTTCATCTCTGATTGCGTTCTCCGTTCTCACTTTCTTAAAATAACGAGCTCAGTGTTGCGAAGTGCGTTCCAGTGTTTACTAGTCGACCTGGCCTAATTAAGCCCAATTAAGCCTTCCTAAATATAATGCCTGCTTATTCAGCTGGCTGCTGTGTGTGTGTGTGTGTGTGTGTGTGTGTTAGCGAGCTGGAGACTTTTCCAAGTGTGGAATTCACAGATGTGGTGTGTAGTGGAACAGGAAGTGGTTCGTCTGCTAAACCGCCTGACCAAAATGACAAAAATATGGCATGACATGCCGGCGTTAAAACATCTTCAGGTTCATTTTTAGCTAAAAACATAAAGCTTAGCGTCCTCCATCTTGAATCGTGTGTCATCAGAATCCCCCCTGAAATGATGTGCCGAAGTTTATCGACCATTCTGATTACCCATAACGCACTGCTTTCAAATATTCATGATATGAAATAAAGTGTAACGTCTGCTACGCGTTATTAGAGATCATATACAGTATGTGTAAGCTGAAACTATTAGCTGGAATGCATGTTAGCTAGCTAACACAAGCTACGTTAGCGCAAAATGATTATGTTTTTTAGCGACCGTCCCAAACCACACACTCAGTTGAGTTTTCCGATCGTGACGTAGAAAAAAATGCTAATAATAACTAACTCTTCTCCGGTGCACCATCCATCCATGACTTACACGGAAATGAGTCAAGCTACATTTACATCCAAATGTTTGTTAACTTGTTAAGCAAATTTCCGGAAAAATGAATGACGGACGATGTTCCGAAAGAGGAGTAACAAGGTGACGTGTGCAGGTAAATACAGTGCAGGAACACACACTCGACATGACATCATTTATTCCAAAAAAAAAAAAATCGTAGGTAAATTTCTCAAGCAAGAAGAATTTCTACAAATATTTCTGCGACATTTGTAGAGACACTTTCACTTTTACTTCGTATTTCTTCATATTCTTCTTTTTATTTTCAGCGACTTTCTCACAAATTACGTAGATCGGCATTATATAGTTACAGTTATGTTCAGCCCCTCCCCCGATGTCATAAGAACTCCTCATTGGCTGAAATTAATGGCATATTAAAGTTTTATATATCGGAATGAACTTAAAAGTATTTTTTAAAAAACAAGTGACGGTTTATAACCGCTAGCTAGCTTGTGTTACTTTGCTGTTAGATAAGCTAGCTAGTGTGACAATGAGATGCTGTTTTTGTTGGGTTATATGTTAGTGAAACATAATTAGCTAGCTAGCCAATTGTTTGTTACGCAAAAATTGTTTGTTGCGTAATTTTATTAAATATAGCCACCTCGCAAACCACCATAGCACAAATAGGTAGCTAGCTAGTTTTACATATTCATATTTTACATCGAAACGGACTTATTGACGTATTTTTTAATCTTTAAAAAAAATTGTTAACAGTTTATAACAGCTAGCTAGTCTGTGTTTGCTGTTAGATTAGCTAGCTAATGTTACGAGGTTCAAATTTTGAATTTCAACTAACACTATAACGAGATGCTGTTGTTTGTTAAACATAAATAGCTAGCTAGCTAATTGTATTGTAATTTTATTAAATATAGCCATCTGGAAAGCCAATTGTAGTATTGTAGCATAAATAGCTAGTTAGCTATGTAAATTATTATTTATGATGTTTCCACCACCAATAAATTGTTCCTTACTATGTACATTTAATTGCGATAAAAAAAAAAGGCGTAAATATCGCCCTAGCCTAAATCGTTGTTTATTGTCGTTGTAGTTACGCAGTATAGAATTGTGGTACACAATATTTTTAAAAGATAATGCACATCAGCCATCCAATCAGGAACGAGAATTTTCTGTGGACATAATAACGCGATATATATTTTGCGATATATATACAGATTTGAGTGTTACATATCCTGCTTATATTAGCTAGCTGTTATGTTGGCTAGCTAAAGTTAATCATAGCAAACTATGAAGGAAATGTTAGCTACAAGACGCAAACTATAAACCAAATCAGTGAAGAAAAAGTTAGCTACGCATTTGACGCATTTGTAAACGTTTTTTAATCAGCGTTAGCGCTTGACCGGGTTAGCCAGCTAACTAGTAAGCCGCGTGCCCTCCATCTACGTTTGCTAGCTTAATTTAACGACACTCCTGTGAGGTAACACGGTCGCGTGTGTGTCAACAGAGTGCATCTGTTTTGCGTTCCAGACTCTTATACGGCAAATCTAATCAACGCTAATATCGCTAATACCGCTAATATTGCTAATATCGCTAATATTGCTACTGTAATGTGGCTCTGGAAGAGATATTTCTGTACAAGCAAATCTTTCTGCTGCGTAATCACACACACACGATGTTAGATGCAGGAAGTATCAGACGTCTGTTTCACTGAAGTGTGTGTGAGTGTGTGTGTGTGTGTGTGTGTGTGTGTGTGTGTGTGTGTGTGTGTGTGAGAACAGCGAGAGTTTCCTATCAGCTCAACGTTTCCTGCTCAATGTCTTTCGTCGCATTTCGTCTTTAATAAGAGTTTCAAGAAATTTCACAGCGCTAACCTTCAAATCCACGTCAACTTAGAAAACTAGCATCACTAGCATAACTAGCAATAGCATGGATCGTCATATACCGTAGCGTATAGCATCATGCTAATAATCTAATTTAACAGCGCTAACCTTCAAATCCACGTCAACTTAGAAAACTAGCATCACTAGCATAACTAGCAATAGCATGGATCGTCATATACCGTAGCGTATAGCATCACGCTAATAATCTAATTTAACAGCGCTAACCTTCAAATCCACCTCAACTTAGAAAACTAGCATCACTAGCATAACTAGCAATAGCATGGATCGTCATATACCGTAGCGTATAGCATCACGCTAATAATCTAATTTAACAGCGCTAACCTTCAAATCCACCTCAACTTAGAAAACTAGCATCACTAGCGTAACTAAAGCATAAAGCATAACTAGCATAAATAGTAGAACTAGCGTTAGCATGGATTGTCATGTACCGTAGTGTCTAGCATCATGCTAATAATCTGAATTGGATCTGAAACAGCACGCTATGATAAATATATTAGATTAGACTATCGGATTTTAGGAAAATCGGATTTTAGCGTTTTTAGCTCCTCCTTATTAGCTCTTTTAGATTCTGGTATCTTTTTTTAACTGGTAACGTTAATCGGAAGTAAGCGTGTGCCAATACTAAAATTTAATTTTAAGATAATTAATATCAGAATATTTATAAGTCATACTGAGCTAGCTAATGTAACACCACGTAGCCAGCTAGCTGGCTATCTTTTACAATTGCGACTCGTAGCTAACGTTTAAAAAAATCTTTGGGATATATTTAAGTTAGCCGATCACCAGAAGTGGCTGTAGGGCTAACTTTAGCTAGCTAATGTAGCAAGAACATGTGTGACTAGCTAGTTAGCTGGCTAGCCTGGTCAAGCACTAACCCTATGTAAATAAAAGAAAGAAACGTTTACAAATGTGTCATGTAGCTAACATTTTCTTTAATGTTTCGGTTTGTAGTTTGTCGCGATTAAATTAGCTAGCCGACTGACAACAACCGGACCGGACGAGCGGCACGTGTAACTTGCTAGCTAGCATTTGCTTCATACGCTTTGTTAGGTGTTTGCTAGTCTCAGATAACTGTCATAGCGTTATAAGCTAGCTAATACAACAGCACTGTTTGTGTTTTGCTAGTTAGTTGCTAACGCTACATCTAAAACAAAACAGCTTTCTAATTAGCGGTTTTTCGACTACCATGAATAAATGCTTCTAGCTAGCATAGCACACCTAGCATGACAGATGGCGTGTATAAATTGCTAGCTAGCTAGTTTGTTTATTAGAGTTAGCCAACTATATTAGGGCTTTCTTGTGTTAGTGTTTAAGCTGAGATGCTAGCTGAGATGCTAG
>CM074981.1:27042364-27053714 GCA_037576825.1 Pangasius krempfi | reverse complement strand
CGCAGGACCTTTTACCAGTTTACACACCTGCAGGACCTTTTACCAGTTTACACACCTGCAGGACCTTTTACCAGTTTTTTCCTAAATTTAAGGGGAAATTCTAAGAAAACGTCATAAGGAGCAACTTTTAGGCTCAGGAAGCTTTGTGAATACGGGGCCCTGGTCTCTGTTCCAGGTTTGTCCTGTAATGCATGAGCTTCACCACTAGGGGGCGATCAGTGACTAATCCGCTCCTCCTTAACTTCGTGCACTGGTGATGACAATCCCAGATTGACTCTGTGGAGTGACTCAGATCATTTGACTCATCTGACCTGACTCAGAGTCGACTCTTTCGGCTCATTGCTCTTTTTTTTTCCCTTTAAAACATGACTGTGGTTGTTTTCCTCTTTGCCTCTTTGTCTGTGGCGTTATTCTGACTAAAGGATAAGATATTTCCCGACGGAGGATGATTACGAAACCACAGAGACGGGCGTGTCTCTTCCCGCCTGTAATACAGTGCTTATAACATGTTTATAGACACCGATTAACATCAGATCAGTGTGTTGTGCGCGTGTGTGTTTTTATATCTTGGTGGAGATGAAAGGATACGTCCCCGTAAGGACAGGAATATCTGACCGTTTTGACCTTGTTGGGAAAATTCCTGGGTTTCTGCAGGAAAACTGTTTTTATATAAAAGCTGCAGCTTTTATTAGAAAAAACTGAAAGAGCCAAATGTTTTCTTCTGGTTTCTGTGCTGAAGGTCAGGTTTAGGTGCAGCGTTAATGAGCTACATTAATAATTATGTTAATCCTCACAAGTAACAAAGTTGTGTGTCTGTGTGTGTGTGTGTGTGTGTTTGTATGTGTGTTAGTGTGCAGGAGTCTGTTAGTATGTGTGTTTGTGTGTGTGTGTTAGTGTGCAGGAGTGTGCTAGTGTGTGTGTGTGTGTGTTTGTGTGTGTGTTAGTGTGCAGGAGTGTGTATGTGTTTGAGTGTGTGTGTTTGTGTGTGTGTGTGTGTGTGTGTGTGTTTAGTGTGCAGGAATGTGTCAGTGTTAGTATGTGTGTTAGTGTGTTAGTGTGCAGGAGTGTGTTTGTGTGTGTGTGTGTGTTTGTGTATGTGTTAGTGTGCAGGAGTGTGTGTGTGTCTTTGTGTATATGTTTGTGTATATGTTTGTGTGTGTGTGTGTTTCCACAAACACACTCTTTAGTTCTGTCGCTCCTTTGGCTCACACGACCTCGTCTTACTAACTTAATTAACTTTCAAATGCAAACCTGCTGCTTTGGCACACACACACACACACACACACACACACGGGCGCTAGTTCTCAACCTCGGCAAAACAAGCTAATGCACATCCTGATAAATCATCCTAACTGTCCTCTTCGTAAACCATGGATTATTTTATAGGATATTAATAATGACACTTTACGCTTTATGAGACGTTATTCAAGTTTATTAAATGCTTCGTCAGCAGAATCTCCAACAAACACACGGTTACACTGATTTGCGAATACACACTGTTCCATTACACACCAGCGCTTAAAGAGTGAAGGCTGGGGTGTTTTTTTTCCTCTTTTTTTCCCTCTTCTTTTAGGAATCTCTGAATCAGTCCAGATTGAGCTGGAATTAGTTGCAGGAGTCCCATCTGGCCTGCAGGATCCCGCGGAAGGCGAGAGGAAGATCCAGGGCTGTGTAAAGCAGCCAGCGGTTGTACTGGAGTAAGCGTGGAGATATCTTTCAGGGAAATGACTACAGTAGAACCAAAAAAAACCTCCAAACATAGTTCATCCGAGATCCAAGACAAGTTTGGCGTCTGAAGTGTGCTTCTTTAGTTTCACACACATCTTGTTAGCTAATGTTGGTAACAAGTATTCGAGGTTTATTGCCTCCAGTTTAGCATTGGTTCCGAACGCAAATCAAATGTTAACTTCATTTCTATCCAGATTACTTCTAATGAACATCCCCGCCTTCACATTTTAGGCCACGCCCCTTACCTGATGCCTATTGTCCATGTTTACAGACAACAGTGCAGGCATCGTAAATTCATCAGGGCAAAGACAAAGCTCCACAATAGGGCCTTTCGCACCACGGGAACCTTTTCATAGAACCTGAACTAAATGTGGAACTACCCACTTTTTGGCGTTTTCGCACCTCCGGAACTGGGTGCGATTTTATTACCGGACTGCCTTTTTCGAGAACCAAATTAGCTCCTACTCCGGAGCAGGGTCTAACCAGCACAACTGGTACTATCCGTGACATAAGTAGACGTTGATTGGCCAAACGCGTACGAAAACGCCGTCACCCGCCGTGAATTAAAACGCCGTGTAAACATATTTCGCAAATATGGAGAACAGCGATAGATGGATGGCACTAAAGTGCGACACAGCTCCGATCACAGCGTCCTCCATCCTCCGGTTGTTTACGTCGTTCTTCTTCGTTTCCGTTGTTGAACGCCGCGCACAAATGACGTCCCTGTCGACCGGCTTACGTCACTTCCTAGTGCCCAGTGTTGGTGCGAATGCAACCCTTTAAATGGTACTGGGAAATAGTTCGCGCAAAATCGCCCAGTACTTTAGTACTGTACATTTAGTTCTGGAACTAAAGTGTTGTGAAAGGCCCTGATGCTACCCAGTCCCATGCTCGTTGTCTAAGCTAAAAAGTCTTAGCTAATGTTATGTAATAATGCACAGTGAGCTAGTTAAGCTATTTTATTCGACTCTGATTAGCATCTTTATTTTCTCTTGTTGTGTTGCATGTTATATGAGAACTCTACGACGGCTTTGCGCTGCAGTTTATTTTGCTCGCTTTCATCACTGTGTCTTCCTGATTTAGAAAAGATCGTCTAGTAATATGAGTATTTAAAAAAACCAAAAAAACATGATGTGTGTAGTGCAGCAGGCGGTGGGAATCGGAACGACTAGCATGAGCTACAGTTACAGCGTCGAGGTGTGTATCAACACCGTGAAGCATGTTGCGTTTAAACGTAACTACACACCAAATAACTACTTTTGTTTTGTGAAAGTCAACAAGGAATACGGGTTTTTCCTGGTTGTTAAACTTTACAAGTCTGCTGGAAGACTATAATTAAAAAAAGCTAATAGTCCGGACATTTAGCTAATATCTGTCCACATTTTAGCATAAGAGGGAAATTGTGCACGTTTTATTTTAACTGTTGCTTTATGTATTTCCTTGTACAACCTCTAGAAATGTTCCAAGGTCTGAGCTTTACACTGAATTTAAAACAGAACTGATTATGTTTTATGGTGCTTGGCCCCCTTCTCACATACGACTGGGCCAGAGCTCAGGGTCGGTCTCTTGGGCACCTCAGGAGTTGAGGGGAATTCAACTAAAATTTGTAAATATGTATAAATTAGCTATATATAAATATCTGAATAAGTGACTAAGGTGACTGAATGGTGATGGCAGTTAGCGTTTCATGCTTTATTAGCATTTCAGTGATGTTTTGTGTGTTTGATGTTACCACTTTCGACCAACACTATGGACCGTGAACAGACGAGACACCTGTTTTGAATTTGTGACTTGGAGAATAATACATTATTTGTTTTGTCTTTTTGTTTTTTTTTTAACATTGTTTTCATCATCAACATTTTTTTTAACTAGCCGCGGTGTCATTTTGCTAATCAGATCAGAGAGAGTAAATAAAATGAAAAACCTATGAAATCTCTCCTTTCTGCATGAACATCTCTATGCATGTAGCTAGCCCTTCAGCTAACATGGGTACATAAATGCATGTGGTTGGATAAAACCCCACAGAGGATCTGCTCCAGAAACCACACTGGTTCGTGTTTACAAAAACACAAACGCTTGTCTGGATCCGCATCCTGAAGATGGCCCGCTAGTTTCTGAAGCCTAGGTTAGGAGGGTAAGAGCTTTGCTCTCGGGTCCAGATGTGGAAGAACAGGACAGTGGCTCTGGTATCTTTCCTAATCCTGAAACTCATAATCTGACCACAGATACAGAGCTTTAATCTCTAACACTTAACCAAGGGTTTATTTTACTAACTAGTTGCTTTGCTGCTAGCATTACAGAGACACAAACATGAGGCGTGGCCTGAGTTGTCTGATCCAGTGTGTGTGTGTGATGTGGTATTTTATATGCGTAATTAACTAAATGAGAATTTATAGCAAGCTGCGTCTTGTTAATCCCAGCAGCATGGCTACATGAGCTGCTTCAACAAAACCCCCTTTTTTCAACACGTCTCAGTTTCGGCTTGAAGAACACCTCTTCATCCTTAAAACGTCTTCCACAGATCAATGGGATCTCCACGCTTTCATTAAAGCACCTTTTTGTGTCCAGGATATTCAGGATTTGTTGATTACTGCTATGACTGTTGATCTACAGAGTCTCACTTTCGGCTTGATGATGTCTTGCTCTCTAGAGCCTAGTTTAGAAGATCTTCATCATAAAGATGTCTGTCCTTGATGAGATCTCCAAATGTCTGGCCATGAAAGATGGGAGAAATATCACCACGGCTCTCAGGCTTAAGCACTTCTCCAGACGTGGGATTCCCAAACTCCTACTGTCAAACATTATTTGCTTTGATTTACAAAATTTCAGGTGCTACTGTAAAAGTCTGGATCAGGACCTGCAGCATCTCCACCAAAGAATAATGCTGTTCGTGGCATGGGAATGAAAGATGCCGCGTAGGAGAACGGTTTAGTTTAGCAGATGACAGCATTAGTGCTTTGCCTGAGGTAAATTTTCTGCCTTAGTTGGTTTTGGACTCAGTTATGATCTTGAAAATAACACCAAACGTATCTCAGATGGAGAAACCTGCTTGTTCCTGGGGATCCCAGCCGTAGAGATGATACACCAATCATGGGTTTAGAAGAGAGTGTAAAAACAATCGGGCCTAGCACAGAACCCTGGGATCTCCCAAGGAGATCTTCCAGCTGATTGGACTTATGATAAAGTCTGGCAAAATAATCAGGCCAAGTGCAGAACCCTGAGATCTGCTAGTGAAAATGCTAGTACTGTATCTTACATCCATGCTAATAAAGCTAATTTGTTCTAAACTATGAAATTAATTTCTGCCTTATGTTGTGTTCATGCTACGATGTCAGACATTTTTCTCCCCAATTTGGTCATTTGCCAATTTCCTCCCACCAGCCAACTTTCTCCTATCACACGACAGCTACGAACACAGAGGGTGGAGGCTAACACGTGCTTCCTCCATGACCCGTGGAGCCAGACAGCTAAATCTTTCCAAACTGCTGCTCGTGCTGTGCTGCGTTACTCGCTCAGAGGAAAGTGCTATCTACCCTCTTCCGCATACATGAACTCACGGATGCCCACAATTGGCTTTTGTCACTGTGATTGACAGGGGAGAGAGATTATGCCCCGCCCACCCAGAAAGCACGGCCAGTTTTGCTCTCAATACTCCACCGGCAACCATTTTAAAAACCTCCCATATCCTAAAACACCAATTGTTGAATTTCTTTAAAAGAGGTGGATTTGATCAACCAATCAAGAAGCGATCATGCAAAACCAGGGTGTGCTACTAGCTAATGTGAAGTTACAAACATGTTAGCATGCTAATAATCACGGAATGGAATAGATTCGCTTTTCTCGCCACGTGACGTTTCTGCCAGATTCCTCCATCTGTGTATGATCAGCTCCGGAAATCCAGAGCTGCAGGCGGACCGTCTTCTCCTCTTTCAGAGCGTCTGAGCTAGCAGCACTGCTAAAGCCATCACACTCGTCCTCCTTCTCTCCACTCGTCCCTTCAGTAGGAAACTGTATCTGATCCCACCATCCACCCCTGTGGTTCACCAGGACCTCCGAGCTTCGGTGTAGTCGAGTGGCGGCCGTGAGTCAGGGAGACGTCACTGTTTCCAGCATTACACAGGAAGTGGAGACGAAGTGGGATCGAGTTCAGCAGCAGCACGGAGGAAATTTATTAAAGTTATATCGAATAATGAAATATTTATTTTCAATTTAACTTCTGATCTTTCTCTCTTTTTCTATCAGCCCATCTTTATTTCCTATTACATCTGTCTGTATTCTTCCTCTCTCTCTCTCCATCAATCTCTATTTTGTTTTACATCTATTTCTCTTGCTTTCTCTTCTCTTCTCTTCTCTTTCTGTCTCCTATTTGCCTCTCCCTTTGTGTCTGTCTCTCTCTCTCTCTCTCTCCTCTTGTCTTTCTTTCACTCCTTCTTTCTCCCCTTTTCTGTGTATTTCCTTCTCTTTCTCATTTTCTTGTGCTCCCTGTTTTGTGCCTTATTGACTTATTTTCTCTTTTCTTCAGTATCTATCTATCTATCTATCTATCTATCTATCTATCTATCTATCTATCTATCTATCTGTCTGTCTGTCTGTCTGTCTGTCTCTTATTCCTGCTGTCCCTTTCTCTCTCCTTGCCTTTCTTTCCTTCTTTCTCTTTTTTCTACCTCTCTTTCCCTTTGTGTCTCGTTTGCATACTTTCCTTCTCTCCCTATTTCTCCTTTCTTTTTTGGGTGTATGTGTGTGTGTGTGTGTGTGTTTTTGGGTGTGTGTGTGTGTGTGTGAGTGTGTTTTTGGGTCTGTGTGAGTGTGTGTGTGTTTTTGGGTGTGTGTGTGAGTGTGTTTTTGTGTGTGTGTGTGTGTGTGTGTGAGTGTGTGTGTGTGTGTGTGTGTGTTTTTGTGTGTGTGAGTGAGTGTGTTTGTGTGTGTGTGTGTGTGTGTGTTTTTGTGTGTGTGAGTGAGTGTGTTTGTGTGTGTGTGTGTGTGTGTTTTTGTGTGTGTGAGTGAGTGTGTTTGTGTGTGTGTGTGTGTGAGATCATTTCTACATTAATGATTAGTATAAATTGTGTTTAAACCTACAGGACCTCCTCCATCTGAGCCTGTGGAGCCTTATGGTGAATATCCCACTCCTCCCCCTCTCCCTTTTTTTTTTCTTCTTTCTTCGATCCTTTCTCCTTCTTTCCATCCTTCCATCATTATCTCTCCCCCTCCCCCCTCCTCTCAGCAGGTCGTGTTATGGCTAGCGTTTCTGCAGCATTGTATTATTCATGCTACAAGAACTTTTTTTTTTACTCACACACACAAATCATCATACAAACGTCTGTTTTTTTTACACACACAGATCACTCATGTGGTATTCACAAGCGCTGCTCCAGCTTTGCTACGGAGTTCACGAGTCGCTTAGCGGTCGATGCTAAGTGTATTTTAGCGTAATTTTAGTTGTAGGGAATCTCTTTTTAGTAATTTTTCCAACACATCTGAGGTAAATCTTGACGTTCCTGATGGTTCTGTTTTGTTTGCACTCTCACTGTGACGTTACATCCAAGACTTGCTGACTACATGCTAGCTAGCTGTTAGTTTTCTAATAACAGCAAAGTCTCTTTCGGTATCCATGGCATCCAGTTGCCTAGCAACAGAGCTGTGTACAAATTAAAATTCCCGACAAATTATATTTCAGCACTTTATTGATCTTTTTGTTTTAATGGGAACACGGTACCGTGACTAGCTAAGTTTGTTGACCTGCTAGTTGATCTGCGCTAAAGACATTGAAAGAACATTGTAACCAGAAAGACCCTTCGCAGTTACTGGAAAAGAGGCTAAAGATTTCGCTATCGCTATCAGACAACGTGAACACAGTGACAGTAGAAATTAAGCGTCTGGAATGTCAACATTTACCTCAGAAGTGTTGATAAAATATAATAAATGACTCGGAATAACTAGTTATGCTGTTAGCATTGAATGCTAATATCTAAGAATTCGGCAATATTGAAACGTCAACAATGCGTCAAAATCAAAACTTTGTGTGTGTGTCTCTCTCTCTCTCTCTCTCTCCATTTCTGTGCCTCTCTCTCTTTGTCATTATTTATCTCCCTCTCTCTCTCTCTCTGTCTTTCTCTCTCTCTCCATTCCTGTGTCTCTCTCTCGCTTTGTCACTATTTCTTTCTCTTTCTCTCCCTGTTTCCATCTCTCTCTCCCTCTCTCCCTCTCTCTCTGTCTTTCTCTCTGTCTCTGTGTCTCTCTCTCTCTGTCACTATTTCTTTCTTTCTCTCTCTCTCTCTGTATCTCTGTATCTCTCTCTGTCACTATTTCTTGATCTTTCTCTCTCTCTCTTTCTGTCTTCCTCTCCATCTCTGCATCTCTGTATCTCTTTTTTTCAGTATTTCTTGATCTCTCCTTCTCTCTCTCTCTGTTTGTATGTCTGTCTCTGTCTCTCTCCTTATCTCTTTCTTTTCTTTTTATCTCTTTTCCTTATTGTCTGCTTCATCTCTCCATCTTTGTCTGTCTGTCTGTCTCTCCCCCGTTTTTCTATCATGGCCCATTGTTCTCTGTCTCTCTTTCTCTCTGTCTCTCTTTCTCTGCATGCTTCTTTTATTCTCCCTTTCTCTTTCTTCTACTTTTTTTTCTCTTTTTCTTCCCCACCCCCTCTCTTTCTCTGTATCTCTTTCCACATCTTTGTCTGTCTCTCTCCCATTTCTCTTGCCATGATCTCTTTCTCTCTCTCTCTCTCTCTGACATCACACCAGACCCTCCTCCCTCTGTCTCTCTCTCCTCCTTCTCTCTGTCTCTCTCTTCTCTACATCCCCTCTCACTCCCCTCTCTCGCGACGTCCTCGGTGGAGAGCAGTGTGTGTGTGTGTGTGTGTGTGTGTGTGTGTGTGTGTGTATCAGCGAGGAGCACCATGCTGACACACACAGCCCGGGCCGCTCTCTCTCTCATCGCCGTGTTCCTGCTGCTGGACATCACCGAAGTCGGAGGATCCGTAATCGGAGAAACACGGAGAGATGCGGAGGAGAGGAACAATGACACCGCAACAGGTACGGACGAATATTAACCCCTTATCTGTTCATCTTAAAGCACTGTGTTTATCGAACTGCTCTGAATTATTCAGTGATTAAAGTGTGTGGGTATTAGAGTGAGTAATATGAGTCTGAATGCACCAAGTCCTGGGACTTTTAATGGGTTAAAGAGAAGATGGAGGATTTTCTTCTTGTAGTAAAGAAAATTAATAGCGACTACACACAACTAATGAAAGTTATTACTGGATAAATACAGATTATTTGTCTCTGTTTGAACCTGGGAATAATCACCGGCTTCACAGCAGCATCAAAACTATAAAATAACACAGATATAAATTATATTGTGGCTAAAGAGTTTCCTGAAAGAAGCTCTAATGAAGCAGCTTCATGAAGGAGCCACCTTGGTTGCTGCTCAAACTAATCTACGATTACACGGTTCTCCAGAGTCACGCCGCAGTGTCTACGCTAAACGAGTATCAGAGCAAATTCAGACAAAAACCTGATCAGGAAGAGACGCGAGAACACGGACGAGGAATTTACTTCCAGAAGTGGAAGAAAGGTTCATCTAGGTGATTTTTTTTCCTTCAAACCTAGCAAATCTGAACCAATCGAAAACAAGAACCTGGTCGTGGAGGAAGCACGTGTTATACTGTATGTGAGAGCTAGTCTGTGTGAGGGGATCGGCAAATGAGGAGAAAATTGGGTACGAAAATGACAAAAACAAACAAACAAATACATACATATATACAACAAGAATCCAGGATGTTCTCACTTTTATTAATAATTAAATAAATAAATAAAAACAGTCACTGAATTACTACATCACCTCAAACATCACAATATCAGGACCTCCCTTACAATATATAAATATGTTAAAAAAAATTTGCTTCACATCTTCAAAGGCAATAGCAACATTTGTTCATTCATTCATTCATTCATTCATTCAGTTAGTTAGTTAATTAGTTAATTGGTTAGTTAGTTAGTTTCCAGTTAAACATGTTGTAGGTTAATAGGGGTCCAAGCACTTTTTCTAAAACCCTTTTTTCTTTACAGTTATTATAAAATGAGGAAAATGGTACCAATGATGGAAACCGGTACTCTAAACCACAAAACAAAGAATTATAGGTGGATTTTCTTATAAATAACTATAAATAAATAAATAAATAAATAAATATTTGACTGATGTACTAATTGTCAAGATTCAGCTAAAACTATAAATGAGTGGTTTCGATTAAAAAAGGATCTAGTCGTAACATTAATGTCCCTAAGAGTCATATTTAACCCTTTAACAATTAACTTATAACTGAGACTAATTTACATCATGTCTAATAGAGTTATAGCGAAATCACGGAAGTTGTGTTAATAGACAGTGATATGTTTTACAGGCATTGGTTTACAGAAAGATAAAGGGGGCGTGTCCTCAAATATAACCCTAACGTTCACCTCAGAAAGCCGCAAGTCGCTTGTGTGAGGCTACGAGTAGCTTGTTATTAGCCAAGTTAATAGCAAGTCTCTCTTAAAAAAAGAAGGGTGTGTTGTTAGGCTTTGTTACAACTATTCATACGACTAATTCACTAAACATCCCGACTTGCTCTATAATTAAGCCCAAATCGTACAAAGCCACACTGATCAGTCTGACTGACGGACGTGACGCTGATGTAGCTTTTTCCGATTTAAAAAAAAAAGTCGACGCCAAACCTTTTAGAGTTACACAGGAGTTTTGTCCCGTACAGTCGCCGGCTCCAGGAAACACTAACACACTGCACCTGTGAACTGAGAGAGGAGGAAATATGGCATAAATCCACTCCAGATGCTGGAGCGTTTGACTGGCATGGAGCTTCTCGGAGACAGACGTCTGTTCAGTTCATTCTGTTTTGCAGTGTTAAAAAAAAAATATATATATATATATATATATATATAGAAAATGGCAATGCAATTTAAAATAAAAAAGACACATTTAATAATAACTCTGCAAACATGATACATAGATAGATAGATAGATAGATAGATAGATAGATAGATAGAATTTATTGATCCCGCAAGAGAAATGACTGCAGCATAAAGAATAACAATAAAATTAAAATTGCAGATCTACAGATTTGCCGAATTGCACATCTACACAAACCACGCTTGAATATTAAATAAAGAAACGTACATCAAAAAGAGTAATAAATAAAAGAAAAAAGGAGCAAGAAAAACAGCTGAGTAAAAATGGCTAGTAAAAATATAGACAACATCCTGTATGATATAAACTTTATGTACAGATGTTTTAGGTCCTTGTTGATTCTTTGCGTCTTTGTATTTAACTTCCTAACACATCTGCGGTAAGAGCCGGTCTGGAATTCCCTTCAGGATTCATTTATATCTGTAAATGAGTTCGATTTGAAAAAGGACGCCAAAGTTTAATTTAGTTACACGAACAGTCGAGTCGAAGGCGCCAGGAAAAACTAACACACTGCACCTGTTGGCAGATTTACACAAAACTCAGCCAGGACGCAGGAACACACAGCTGGGATGGAGCGTTTCAGGGGCAGGCTGTGGGACAGGAGGAGCGCAGCGCCAAACAGGAGCGCTTTGACTTTTTTTCTTTTTTCTTTTTTTTTTTTTAA
>CM074981.1:27027364-27037364 GCA_037576825.1 Pangasius krempfi | reverse complement strand
ATCCATCCAAAGCTAAAGATTTGTGTGTGTAAAAACTTGATAACACCTGGAAAATTTGCATCTTTTATGTTCAAAATGGCACGTTAGCCTTCATGAATATGCAATTTGGGGCGGAGTCAATGCAAACAGATTCGTGTAGCACAGTTTATTTATTATAATATATAATATAATAATAATATTATAGTTTATATATTTACTAAGCTGAAACTCCATTCAGGAATGGTGAATAATACATCAGAAGAGCAGGTATTAAATTTGTAAAAGTCTGATGCCATCTGATGAAGACAAAATTCTGTTGTTTTCATGAGGTTTTAATAATGAGAATGTTTATCGAGACAAACCTTATTGTCTCTTTGTATGTCTGTCTATCTATCTATCTATCTATCTATCTATCTATCTATCTATCTATCTATCTATCTGTCTGTCTGTCTGTCCATTTTTTGTATATCTGTCTAACTAGCTGACTAGCTGTCTTCTATACATATGTCTGTCTCTGCTTGTCTGACTTTTTTCTCACTTCCTCTCCACTCTCTCTCTCTCTCTCTTTCTCTCTCTGCCGATCCCTCCATCCAGTGAAGCGAGCCCGAAGAAAAGCAAAGAAGGAGGAAAGAGGAAAAAGACAGAAAGAACCCAAACCCACGAAGAAACCCAAGGGTGCGAAAACCACCAAGAAGCCCAAGACTGATAAGAAGGACAAGAAAGACAAGAAGAAGAAAGGGAAGAAGGATAAAGAGGTTACCACCACCACTTTACCTCCCACTACTACCACTACCACCACCACCACCGAGCCGCCCACCACCGAACCGCCTACCACCGAACCGCCCACCACCACCTTTCCTCCAATCGATTATGATGACGAGTTTGTGGATCCTTTTCCAGATGATTACTGGGATGAAGGTTGGAGACTTGATTACATTTTTAAAGCTAATAACAAAACGCATCATTAATAATTAGACGTGAAACACATTTTATAGAAATAATTCAAACTATAGCACTATAATAATTGATTTTTATGGTTATAATGTATGTCTAACTATAGTCTTTTAAAATACTCATTATAACTCTATATCATGATTAATAAACTACACTGAAACCTCAAAATCCATTCCTATGCATTATTGTGGACAATATCATTTATTATTACACAATTATTTCCGCATGAGCTTACAAATTATATTAAATAGCAAAACTGCTTGTTTTTTTTTATAGCATATGTGACAGAAGAAACCAAAACCACCACAGTACCCCCTGATCCCCCGACTCAGAAACCTACAGATGATCTTGATCTTGATCTCTTCCCAACAGATGAATATTCGCAGCCTTACATCGACCCCGGTACGATCTGTCTAAGCTCTGAAGAGAATCACAATAGTATAAAGTTTTTACTTTATTTATCTCCATCTTCTTCGCTTTATTTTTTCTTTAAAAAGATGATGACTACTGGAAGGTTGATGAGCCTGAACCCACAGTCCCAGTGATCAACGGCAAAGGCAAAGAAGATGATGATTATTGGGACCCTACATGTGAGTGCAAACCTTACACTTGAGGGTTTGCTTCATTTTACTGGCAATAATTAGTGATTTACAAATGTTTACTTAACCTGCATTCTAATAGCCAGAGATTCAATTAAAGAGTCGGAGCTCTAAATACTGGAACTAACCAAGAATTAGATCCCAAAATACTGTGAATAACCAGGAGTCAGAGATCCAAAGGTTGGGACCAACCATGAGTCAGGACTACTAAGATTAGCAAGAATAGAATCTATGCAAGAAGTAGAGTCTACATGACTTAACTAAGAGCCAGTGCCATAAAGACTAGGACCAACCAAGTGTTAGAGCCCTAGAGACTGGGCCAAACTAAGAGATAGTGGGACTAACCAAGAGTTGGACCCTAAAGACTGGTACTAACGAAGAGCCAGAGACCTAAGGACTGGGAATAAACACAACATAGAATCCTAAGGACTAGAAATAACCAAGAGTCAGAGCCTTAGAAATGGGAACAAGTATTAGAGGCCTAAAAGCTGAGACTAACCAATAGTCAGGACCCTAAAGACTGGGACTAACCAGCAGTTAGTGCCCTCAAGAATTGGACTACTCATGACCCAAGGACTATCAAATCCCTAAATACGGTGACTAACTGGAAAAACGTGATTAATGAAGAATCAAAGTTGGGACTAACCAGAATTTGGTGCCTTGAAGATAGAGACTATCAAAGAGTTAGAGCCTTCATAACTCGGACCTACCATGAGTCAGATCCCTAAAGATTGGGATCAACCATGAGTCAGATCCCTAAAGATTGGGATCAACCATGAGTCAGATCCCTAAAGGTTGGGATCAACCATGAGTCAGATCCCTAAAGGTTGGGATCAACCATGAGTCAGATCCCTAAAGGTTGGGATCAACCATGAGTCAGATCCCTAAATGTTGGGATTAACCAAGAGTCAGATCCCTAAATATTAGGAATAGCCAAGAGTCAAATCCCTGAGGATTGGGACCAACCACAAATCAGATCCCTAAATGTTGGGACTAATCAAGAATCAGATCTATTAAGACTATCAATACCCAAAAGTTATCGCCTACATTAGCTAACCAAGAGTCAGAGCTCTAAAGACTTAGACTAAATAAAGACTTAGAGTCCTACAGATGCAGGCATGTGCTGGGGGGAATCACTTGGAATTGAGTGTACAACTAGAAACCGTGATCCTTGGGCTTTAATAGGTTTATGAACATGACCATACGAAGCATTTTGAACACTTAAAATATTCTACATAATACATAATACACTTTCACTTATATTCAAATATCATTGCCATGTTTGGGAAGTGAAATGACACTGTGGGCAATCTTTAATAACAGATGAGTTATTGCTTTCTCAATGCATATTTTGCTTTCATTGCTAACAGTCGAGGTGCCAGAAAGCATACCATTCCCGGACGGTAAGGAGATCAGCCCGACTGACCGCGACTGGAGTTACAGTATTACAGGTGAGCTTTAGAAACAAATACGCAGACCTTTTATTGAGAATAGGGGTAAAATAGGTTGTCAGTATACTGTGGTATCTGCTTACAACTTGTAAAATATTGTAGCATATTTCAATATATTGTCACATCCCTAATTCAGAACAAAGCAGCAGCATAAAAGTGTACATTAGGATGTAGTGGAAATTGGAAAAACGCCAATGTAGGCAGCCTTTTTATTGAGTTGTAGACGCCACCGGCTGTGTTTTACACACCTCATAAACTTAATACTCAGCTCAAAAGAGCTTGGTTTTTTTTTTTTTTTTACAGTACATAAAAATCATAAAAGGCCTGGTGGGGTTGGCACACAGATCAGTAGCACAGACTTCTAGCAAAGTAAAATATAAAAAGATTACTTTCTCATTGTCTTCTAAATACGCTTGAGTGGAAAATGAAAGGGAAACACTAACACTGATCTTTTATTTTTATTCTGTTTCAGAGGAGCCCACAGTCCCAACATATGAAAACAAGTGGTACGAGGAGTATGACTACATGGTACACGGTAAAAAAAAAAAAAAAACATCAAGCAGACAAACACTCTGTGATCTTTCTGAGCAAACAGACTTGTATATTTTAGATTCAAAGCAATGGTGTAAATAAAAGCGTGAGATTTCGTGGACTGAATTAGAGAACACTTGAATTTGTGGGGTCTCTAATTTATCCATCCTGGGTTTATTTACTGGTTTTTACATCAGACAGCTGCAATATTCAGTCCTGTTATTTTGAATCAAAACAAGAAGGAATGTTCTACGCTGAGTCTTTTCAGACTCTTTCTGCCAAATATCCGGATATTTGTTGGATTACTTCAGAATCCCCGCACAATCTCTGTCCTGAAAACCTGCTTTGAGCCAATATTTGTGAAGAAAACAGTTTCACATATTACACAGATTGAAGTGTGGGTGGAACTTAATGGTTCCTGAAGCTTTGAGCCAAGGAATAAATTGAAAAAGATGAAAAAGGTTCTTGACATATGACCCCAAACGCTTCACGACAGCGCCACCATCGGGCTGATCCAGGAGCGAGTACTGCTTACTGACCAAGTTTTATTCTCTATGATTTATAGTTTGGAGTGTACAATTTGTTTTAGAGAAGATAAGTAAGAACAAAAAAAAGAGTCCTAACAAAAAAAAAATACATTCCAGCGCCAAGTGCTTGGACCCTTAACAATAACAAACAGAGAAATTCTCAAGGGATTTTTTTACTTTTACTCAAAAGAGTGTTGATTATGATTGCTCTCGAATGACATGGTTGCTTTTTCCTTTTTTTGGACGGTAGAATCTATCACGGTGGACAATCAGAAATAATCCCAGCTCAAGGTTTTAATCTGAGGTTAAGCGTTCTGCAAATTAAAATAAAACTCTCTGACTCACTCTCTGAATTTGCTCTGAATCAGGTTTAGTCTAATCCCTGGTGGTACAACCCCCATCAGAATAGCTATAGATTATCTAATCCGTAAGAACCAGTGTCATGTGGGTTGAGTTAGAAGAGGAGAAATGTAAAAACATGAAAAAAAACAAAAGCATTAAGTCCAGCTGAAAGCTGAAAATAACACACTGTCCTGAAGAAATATCAGAATGATGGCTTTGTGTATTTTTCCTTTTCATTACACAAAACAAATGGTGTCTTGGCAAACAGTGCAGTTCATTAACACAAACAGTGCAGTTCATTAACACAAACAGTGCAGTTTATTAATCAAATTCTTCCCGTCTGTTTATCAGCGACTTGCGCTTGAACTGACCTTTTCTTGCTTTTGTTTCTATGACCCTAAATGTGGGTTTGAGAGGCATCACGTTGGTGTGCGATGTCTTTGTTTTCTCTAGAGAAGAAAAAGGATGACGAGCAGGAGAGACTGGAGAGAGAGAGGGAGAGAGAATGGAAGGAGAAGGAGGAGAGAGGTACGATCACCATGTTTCTGTAACTCTACTACAACCACAACCATCTTAAAAAGTTAGAAATGTGTTTTTAACAAGATGACATTTATTTTCAGGCGTTCGCACACTGTAACTGGTGCGATTGTGTGAGGAAACAAACACTTCTCTACAAGGTTTTATATGTGTTTTGCATCTCTTTACTTTCTTTCAGACTTCTGTGAACAACTAACTAGCTGATTAGCTAGCAGTCTGTTAGCTAGGTACTGAGTACAGGGTTATGGTGTATTAACTCTTTTTGTGACGACCATCATTTGACGTCATTTGTTTTTTAACTTTATGAAAGTTTAAAAATTTCCCTCTTTTGTGTTGAATTTTCCCTTTGCATTCCAGTTGCTAATTATGACGTCACAAAACGCTTCACAGCTGACCAATCAGGAGCTTTGCTTTAAAATCTCACACAATGCTGGTGAACATTGTAGGGCCCACATTGCTCTTGCCCTCACTCTCGAATATAAGGAACATCTGAGGGGAAAAGTATTGATGTTTGATAACTGATGAAAGTAAAATATTTTTAGTAGCGTGCTCAGACTTTGGGAATGTCGGAATCGACTCTGCTGGCTTTCGGATGCCCTTTTTAGGGCCCTTGGAATCTGGAATGCTGGGATGGGGGTCGGGTTTTAAGTGAATTCTGATACGCAGGGCGTCTGTGAAACGGCACGTATACGTCATTAAGAAAAGATAAGCGCTGATGTGAACTTTATTTCACCTCAAAAAAGCTTCCTGCAGCTTTAAACAAAACCGTGATAGAGTGATCGCAGTGTTTATGTTTCTTAAAAAAGATGAGGTGAGGAAACACCCCCTGAGCATGAGGTGGCTTTAGGTTAGAATTGGAGGAGGAGATTTAATGAGTAACACACTCTCGTGTGCACGCAGTTCTAAGTGGGGAATGTGTGTGTGTGTGTGTGATGGGAAGGAAAGAGCAGTGCAGGGTTCATGAGAAGGAATGTGATGCGGGTGGACGAGTGTGTGCTGAACTGAATCCACTTATATAATCATCTACACAGAGAGAGAGAGAGAGAGAGAGAGAGAGAGAGAGAGAGAGAGAGAAAGGAAAGTAGGTTAGCACTGGATCCATTTCACACACACACACACACACACACACACACACTTTCACCATTATATCTGGGAAAAGCTCCAGAATGAGAGAGAAGAACTCTAAGATTTGGAGACACAAGAGAATGTTGTAAAAACTTGTACAAGTTATTAAAAGCATTACAAAGAAAATTTGATGTTATTCTTGATTTCGGGCCTCATTTATCAGTCTTTTAGTAAAGCCAACGAATTAATCATTTCTGCCGGCTTTACAAAAGTTTCAGGATCGGCGATTTTTTTTTTTCGAGCACAGCTGATTTGCGTTTGGTGACGCCTACAGAACTCCATAAAAGGCAAAGGTCACAGCACAGAAAAATGACGAGTGAACGGTATAAGAGACTTTTCTCTGAGGTAGAAGCGGAAGGAATTTTGACTCATGTCTATGCTAAGTAAAAAACTATATATTATTTAACAGTGTAACAGCACCTGAGAAGGCCAAAATCTGGGAAACGTGAATTCGATGTGAATTCGATGTGAATTAAGTGAGGTGAAATGAGAAAGTCAAAGCAAAGTGTCTCAGCGATGATGAACCAGAAATCTCTCTCACGCTCCGTGATGCTCCTCGACGTTAGAAAAGCAGGAGGGTGTGTGACATACGATGATGGTCCACAGCACACTAGGGAGTTTACAGCTCACTGCAGATTGAGACGTACCAGATCGGTCACTTATCGGTCACTTAGTGCCGGCTCTGATAAAGTGTTTCACAGCGTTAAAGAAGATGCCGTGGACATCGGGGACCATCTCATACACCACCTGAGCCCTGCTTTTATACAGCTGCATTTCTATTGGCTGTTATGAATTTTTTTTATATTTAACATTTCTATATGAAATGTGTGTGTAACTATAAATACATGTAAACGATTTAAGCTATTTAAACCTGACAGCGTAATCTGTTTATAAAAGTGCAGTAACTCATTGCAAGTGATTTGATGTGAAGCCGATCAATCCAGGTTAGTCTTCTTATGTATACATTTCTACACACTCAAGAGCATGAGTAGGATATGAACGTTTTTCCGGACTTGCGGTATTTTCATGAATACCGTCTTGCTTGTGTAAACGCTCCCGCGAATGATTTATGAAGAAGTCTGTTTGTATCCAGCTGGATAAATGAAGCTCGTTGTCACGAGGCCGATGTGATGATAAGTATCGGTGCAGAAGGAATGCAGAATGAAATAACCGAATAAATGCGAATGTATCAGCGCTGAGCAGTAAATGAGGACATCATGGGGTCTGGTGGGAGTTTTGTTATGATTGTTATGTTTGGCCAGAGTTTCGCATGAGGCCTGGATACTGCAGAAACACGCTGTCGGATCCACACATGTTCCTAATGAACGCTGTAACAGAACCGGGGCAGAACCACCACCACGCTGCTCCCTCATCACCACTGCAGTGAATCATTATAGCTCGAGTGAAGAATGCTGTGTGTGTGTGTGTGTGTGTGTGTGTGTGTGTGTTAGTAATTATATTATTGTTTCAGCATAGAATTCAGTGTGTGTGTGTGTGTGTGTGTGTGTGTGTGTGTTAGTAATTATATTATTGTTTCAGCATAGAATTCAGTGTGTGTGTGTGTGTGTGTGTGTTAGGAATTACATTCAGGTTTAATCCAGAGAGACTTTTAAGGGACATCGAACTATTTTCCCGTATTTCTGTGCACGTGTGTGTGAGATTACATTTTCAACATGACCTTTGACCTCTTCAGAGAGGGAGGAGAGATGGAGGGAGGAAGAGGAGGAGGAGGAGAGAGAACGCAGGATCAAAAAACCTCCACGCATCTACAGCGAGCCGAAAAGTGAGTACCCATAATGCAGTAGGGCGCATCTCGTCATCGTGTCATCACGTGATCCTTTCTGAACGTTACGCTTTGGTTCAACATGTCAGGTTTTTTTGTTTGTTCTAAAAAAAAATTGCGAACGTTGTGTGAGCAGCGTTATTACGAGCACAGCGATTTTCTGTAAGGAGATGTTTATGTAACAATGATGGAAGGAGTCTCCAGTGTCAGCGCTTTGTAACAGTCAGAGGTGAAGCTGTAACTTTACGTTTTCCGACGTCTTCAGGACAGACGAGTTTACGCTTCTTTGCGGTTTCTCCGTGACTTTGAGAGGGAACGACGTTTTTAGCCGCTATAACACTGTCGGATGTGATGATTTTAGGAAAATAATCAGCTTTGGAGTTGTAACAGTCGTTGATTATTTTACCGTAACAGCACCACACAGTGGTTTATTCCTTAAACGTTACAGTCTACATTTCTTACAAGCTGTCGAATATTTTAGTGAATGTTTTGTTAACGTTTTGGGTTTGTTGACGTTTTACTCGACATTATAGTGCAGTGTGGCGTATATACTTATACACTATAGTACATTACACTACATTTCGCAAAAGTTTAAGTTATGAACTTTTTATTTAAATTCTTTAATTATCAGAAATGACCATAATTATGACCTTTTATATTTATCACGCAACACTGTTTCCCCACAGAGCTACAAACCGATCCGAGCTGTTTTGAAAGCTGTTTTAAACCTTTCCGCCATTTTGTGTCGCGTGTCCGTGAGTGTGATGCCACTCTGACCTGTAATTAATGTGATATAAACACCGCGTCCTCCTCACGGCGCTCCCCGTCTCGTTGAAACTCTCAGCATGAAGCAGTCCTTCTCTCGCACTCGTACACATTTCATTTCCGCTGTCACGGATCCAGATCTCTGATTTCTCTCCCCCGAGTCACGCTCGATCCAGCGAGGCCACGATGAAACATCTGCAAGGCCGCACTAAGCGTGTTTTTAAAGAAGCAAAGCTGCTTGTTTTGAACGATTAGAAGATTGTTGCCAAGTCCTGCTCCCAATCCCACAGCTGTTTCCTTTCAAGGGAACATTGAAGCATTCCTGACGTCCTGAGCGTTCACAAACCAGATGTGTATGTAAATGTGGGCTGAATTCAAAAAAGGAGAAAATGATGAATGAATCGTGCTGGAGGACAGGAGGGTGTGCTCCAGAATGGTATCACGGGTAAACATTTCAATAGATCCAGCGTCACAGATTTGACATTTGAACTCATCATAAAGTCGAGACAAGACAAATATCCAAAAGTTAAATAATCTGTTATATAATACAGATAAACAGTTACATATGTGTGTGTGTGTGTGTGTGTGTGTGTGTGTGTGATTGTGTTAAGGATGTAACATCATTCAACATTTTCAACAAACTTTCATCACATGTTAATATGAAATAATATAAAACACTAAAATAGTTAAATCATTGAAAAATATGTGGCTGTGTCCACAACCTGCGCGTGTTTATGATCATGTTACTATGGAAGAGAGCTGAATGAACACAAAACATTAAAACGCTTACATTTTTATGAATTTCGTGGTTTTGGTGAATACAAAAAAAAAAAAAAAAAAAAAGATTGTTACGGATGTGACGGGTGTGAAAAACGTTCTTAACAATTTAAAGAACTTTTAAAGAAGTAAATGTTTATATGTAGGAGATTTGAATGAATATAAAACACTGATATGTTTTAATACGTTTATAAATTGTGTTGGTTTGGTGTACAGATCGTGTTATGGATATGACATCTCACAGACGTTTTTCTAGCGAGACACGACGTTTCCGACAAACACGAATTTAAAGAGTAGAAAATGTTCATGTGGAAGACTTGCTAGAGATGCAAGAGGCAGTCGTAGTGTCTTTATCCCTGCCTTTCGCACTTTATTTTATAAATGTAGGGATGATGTTTGTATTGAAATTTCCGTTTCTCATTCTTTTTATTCTTATTGATGTCAGTATGTCCTCCACTGGGACTGGAGTCTCATCGCATCGACACTGACCAGCTGCAAACGTCCTCCATGTATCATCACCGCTACGGCTCTCACAGAGCTCGCCTTAACATCCAGGTGCGCACACACACACACACACACACACACACACACACACACACACACACACACACACACACACACACACACACA
>CM074981.1:26960113-26982613 GCA_037576825.1 Pangasius krempfi | reverse complement strand
CTCTCTGTATCTTCTAACCCTCTGCTAAACAAAATCATGAAGGAAAAAAGACAGAATCTCTGTTTAGAAGCTGATCCTTGTCTTGCACTGGTGCTCTAATGAATGGTTTGTTCTTCTTACAAATAAATAAGCATCTAACTCACTCTCCATCTCATCTTCAGCTCGTGTGACGCGAGTGTCTTTTATTTGTCTGATTCAAACCTGAGATGTGACCACAGTTCAACTGCACACTCCGATGTCTCAGTGCTGGTGTCTCAAAACCTGCTCTCACAAAGGCAGTGTAGCAGACAGAGAGATAAGAGATTTGAGAGATAAGATCTGAACCAATTTAAAGCAGTCCCTGAGACACCAGACATAGTTCCAAGATCAGAAGTGGCACTGAGATCAAGAAGGATGAGAATAGAAAGATAACCATGGCCCAATATCTCTGAGACCTTCTCTGGGCTATTTGGAGAGGTAGTAGAGCCATGCCCATGTATCGCATTGTTTGGTGTGGCCCCAGAAAACATTAGTTTTAGTAAAAGGAAAATGGCTAGGAGACTGATACTGATTAAAAGGAAAGACCCTATTCCGCCGACATTTAGCCACTGGATAAGGGAAGTCATGTACCATCTTAAGCTGGAGAAAATTAGGTATACAGTTAGAAGGTCTACAGTGACCAGGAAAGCGTTTATTAGAGAGATGCAGGCAGACAAATCTCAACGTCCTCCAGAAAAATAAAGTGATGAACATTTACTTTAAAGGTGTTTTCTTGTGACGTCTTTAGAGGCATTGTTTAGGATATTTCCTAAGGGGGTAAACACCAAACACGGAGACAAACGAACTGACAAAGACAGGGACAAACGCCGAGGCTTAAATAGAGCCAGCACTAAGTGACAGCTGAAAACAATGAACTAATTAACGGTAGTGACAAGAGACGGCCAGAAGGGGCCGGTGATCCAAGAACCGTGACAATTTCCTAAGTTTTTCAGGGACACTTTTGGCCATTTGACTCTGGGTACTTTAATAAGAGCGACTTTACAGCAGGACTCTGGCGTTGGGACCCCTGACTCCTTGGCCTTCATCAGGTCACACACACCCAACCCACAAAGTGACCATAAATACGCACTACAGTGCCATCTGACAACATTCATTAACTAGGGAAGCACATTTAAAACTTTAAAAAGAACACCTTGCTTATTTAATTATTTAATTTATTTAGGTATGTTTCATAGTGCGCTTCTGTCGGCTGAAGGTCCAGAAGTGGCATCCAGTCAGAATATGAGCTTACAAATAAAAAATCTAACAAAAACCTGCCCTTGTCACACTCCTCACAGATCCATTACCCGAGGAGTATTTTGACTACTGAACTTTTTCAATACACAAAACTGAGTGTCCTCTTTCTACTTAAGATTCAGAATCATAAATCTATTCATGAACATAGCCAGAGTAGAATGCACATCACATTTCCTGTAGTTTGCCTTCACCAGTCGCGCAGACAATCAGCGCACTCATACACGCCATGTGAACCACAGTATGACAGCGTTTCCATGTGTGGTCGTCACCACATGTTGCTAATATTGTTTTTTTTTTGCTGGGGGACACAACTTTCCCCACATGCAAGTCACATGCAAAGAAACGCTGTAGAACGAAGACGCCTGCAAAAATAATGAAATTAAATGTTTCTACATTTAAAAAAGATAGTATAAAGAGCAGTAAGCAGTAATAAATGACACAGAGTCAGTGTTTAATGTGAGGATCCTTCACTTTAAATAAATAAACAGTGTCTCAGGTGCAGTGTGCAGTTTGATAAGGAAATGAGCTGGAAGTGTTACTGAGCATCTTGCAGAAGCAGCCGCGGTTCTTCTGGAGACTTTGACTGTCGACTCGCTTCTTATTTACATTTCCTTTTACATTTACATTTATGGCATTTGGCAGATGTCCTTATCCAGAGCGACTTACAAAAGTGCTGTGAAGTCTATCAGAAATGCATTCTGATATTGGCTCGCTAGGTCACAAACTAGGAATACCAACTAGGAATACCATGTAAGTGCTAACTTAAGTACATTGCGAAGAGATAATTCTTTACACCTCGTTAGAAGACTGCAAGTGACTCAGCTGTTCAGACATCTAGGGAAAGTCCACCACTTCCTACAGCGAAACCTTCTGCAGCCTTCATTCTGTTTTTATCTGAAAAGTGGCTCTTATGGAATCTGCTGCTTTCTTTACTGACACACAAACATTTTTCTGTAGCGTTTCATTCTGTGCCGGAAAACTAATGTTTGAATCTAAAATGTTTTTGTACTGAATCAATAATGTACAAGTCAGAAAATAAACATCTAGAGCAAAGTTTGTACTAAAAAAAAGGTACCAAGGTACCAAGATTTTTACACAGTACTGTAGGTTAGCAGTTTCCTTAGTTGCATTGTGTGTGTATACATATAGATCCTTTTGTCCATTATCACTGATTAACACAGACACACAAACAATAAGCAGGGCTCTAACAGAATTGTAACAGTTATTCTTTCATTAACCAACTGGAATATACTAACAAATAAGCATTGATTTCATTACATTTATTGTTTATTAACACCAGCAGGTCAGAATATTCAGAAATAGTGCTGTTGTCGTCACTGCCTTTAAGTACTTTTAACACTGCACTTTTATTCTGAGTCATCACTCAGTCACTCAGTGATAACTGAAAGTGTGCAGTTACTGTGGTCACATCTGACAGTCAAAAAGAAATATTGTACGGGTTGTGGCGTTAACCTGAACCTGAACTTGTCAGCGCGTCACCGCTCGGAGTTTTCCCAGTTATCCTCTGTGTGAGTGCGGAGAGTGCAGCTCAATTTAGCGCGCGCTCTGTGAATAACAAGGCTCTGCTTTAGTCAGACATTATCACAGAAAAAAAATCTGGACCTTGTGTGTTTAACAGGGGTGTTATGGTGATTTATAACCTACAACACAACATAAGCCCAGTGTCAGTACCACAGTCCACTCCTTCTAAATGTTAAATCTTCTCATATCTGGCTTGGATTCCTTTGCTCCTCTGAAATCACAGGCCATTTCCTTCTTGCCTTCTGCTCCTTGGTGTAGCGTCATTCTGCGGCAGCTTGTCGTAAACTGGAGCGCAGGTGGTGTCTTTCTGGCTTGAACGTATATTACCAGGCTCGGAAAGACCACATGCAAGATTATAAAGCAGCAATGTTTTCCGCCAGGTCTCTTTCATACTTTAAATAGATTGCTCAAGTGGAACTGCTCCACCAGTTTGTCTGCTTCAACTGAGCTTTGTAACAAATTTCTTGACTTTTTTTAGTACCAAGATGTTGACAATGTTCCTAAATCCATCCTTACTACTCATTCTGTCTCTCCTGCTTCTTCTCTCAGTCTCTCCTGCTTTTCTGGCACCCCTCTTGCCATGTTACTCTACGTCATGAGCAATCACGTATGAAGGCTACCACGTGCATTATTGATCCTTTACCAACTAGTTTATTTAAATCAAGGTTCTCTGGTTCTCTTTCTTTTTTTTTGATCAAGGTTTTTTTTTTATTTGTTTTCAAATTATACATAAAGACAAAGGTATACAAAAACTGAACTCCCCCATCCCCCAAACACCAGACATAACATAAGGATACTACACATAATAATAATAATAATAATAATAATAATAATAATAATAATAATAATAATAATAAACAATATGAAGTAAATATAAATAATATTCCCCACCCCCTTTGTTTTACAATACCATATTGCCTGCTGTCATTTCCTCAACAAAAGTTAAGAAGGGTTGCCAGATTTTAGGATAGGGATGTGGCGACCCTGAAGGGAAAAGCCGAAAGAAGAAGAAGAAGAAAAACAGGTTGCAAAACTACTACTGTAGTTTCACTTCCCTCTCTTCAACACTGCACTGAAATCCTGAGAGAGATCACACTCACTCCACCTCGCTCAGGAACCAGACTCATCTGGGTGCCGCTTTGCCCTGTGAGAACCCTTTTCTGTTAATGAGTTAAAAAACATGATCCACGTATTGAGAAGTGTTACACATTTCTTTTTCTCTTGAATATTGCATTTCTTATTGTTATCGTTATTTCTTATGTTTTTTTCTTCTGAATGTTTCATCAGAGTAGATTGTTTTTCTAATACAGTATTACTACTCATAATTTTCATGATTGTTTATGAATGCAATTGTATTTGTTTATGCTGTTCTTCTCTAAATGTTGTTGTTTTATCAGAGTAGATTCCTCTTGTAATCTTACTCATGATGAATTTCATTCTTTTGTTCGATACACTTTTAATTATTACACCTTTTATGCAATACGAAGTCTGTGGTGTTACTTCAAAATTTCTTTCCTTCAGAGCCATTTAATCTTCTAATTTAAAGATGTCTGAACCTAAAGCCACTTGGGTCTTCAGGAACAGCGAGTTTATACTTGTTGTGCCATCATTAGTCATCATAGAAAACAGCACCGCAAGGGACAAATGTTTTCTTAATGTGCAGCAGACAGGCAGTGATCGACGAAACCCCAAAAAATCAGACAAAGTCTTTCACAGCCACAGCGCAACACCTCCACATTTACCACATTCATCCTGCTGTGCTGATCAATCTGTGCGGTCAATGTCCTCTGCTACAGGTAATGGTCTTTTTATACTGCTCTCTTTAAGTTAATGAAGTATTTATGGTTTTTAATAAATTATGGTTCCGAATCTTAATCAGAACAAGAAGAAGTTCGGTTCTGTAGAGCAGTTTGAGGTTTAAAATTCACACTTGTTTTGGCTGTAAATCCGCATGTGAACATTATCTCATGTTATTCTTCATCATGAACTATTGCGACTATATATTTTTAATGATTACAGACTATAACGCAGAAGCTTGACTCAAACCACTTTCCTCTTCACCAGTTTGAGTTGTGAATTAAAACTTTACACTGTAAATCAGCTTATAAATAATCATTAAAAAACCTGTAATAGCACTTGAGAGGTGATCTTCATGAAACACTTTGACTATTATGATAAAAAAAACCTTATTTCCAGTTACAGGTGGATGTGTGAAAACTTTCACAGATTGATTTTCCTCTTTGTAAAGGCTTCATACATGTAGGCTTTGTGAGTGTATTATGTTCTAATGAGTCATAAAAGGAAATAAAACCTTACACTTCTTATAACAGACCCACTATAGATGGATCCTGTTAGACTCAGATGAGCTATCCTGATCTGAGAATTGTTGCACAGTTTAGTTTTGGTCTTTTAAACCTTGTCTGATCTCTTGAGTTGATAGTTGAGTTGATAGTTGAGTTGATAGTTGAGTTGATAGTTGAGTTATGTTACACTGTGAGGGATCGGAAATGTGGCACACAAGAGCTTACAGCTGACCACAAAAGCTCAAATTAAACTGACACTGGGCTTATGTTGTGTTGTGTTTATATGTGATGTGGGTTATGAATCACCATAACAGCGCTCTCTGCCAGCGAGTCGCGCGAGCTCCAACAGCCCATAGCCCGCGGACACAGAGGATACCTCCGAGCGGGGAAGGTGCTGACAAATAATTCAGGTTAACGCCTTTGTACCTGCAGTACAAAACAGTCTCTCATCTTTACGCCGAAATATTGGAACAGAGGTGGCAGGAGAAGAGGAGTGGATAAAACTGAGCCTTGAAGAGCGATGTATGCAGCGCCTTGGTCACAATATTCCAGTATTTCTTTCTTTCTTTCTTTTTTTTTTTTATAAAGTATTATCTTTCGCCAAATAGAAGTTTCTATTCAGGTTCAGTAGCTGGTGTGATTTGCCAGAGTGTCGTGGAGACTGATCACCTGCACGAGGACGTCGCGTTATTAAAGCCCGTGCAGCCTGACGCGGATTCTGAGAGAGAGAGAGAGAGAGAGAGAGAGAGAGAGAGAGAGAGCGCACCCGCTGGGTCACAGTGTGAGTATTCTTCTGCTGAGCGCTTCAGAAGTCCAGCAGTAACGACTTCTCAGGGTGTCTGAGATTCACACATGTTTCATAGCATGTGCTATAATACGTGTGAAGTTGAAAGTGCCCTATAATAATAATAATAATAATAATAATAATAATAATAATATAATAATAATAACAAGAAGAAGAAGAATGTTAGAGATCATTCTAGAGAACATTACAGCTGCCTTTTAACAACTCCGTTATTCAGCTCAAATTAACCAACCAACCAACCAACCAACCAAACAAGAAAGACGACACACACTTCAGAGGCAGCGCTTTAAACACACGAGACAGCGCGCGCTGCCCGGTAACATCTCTCTGTAAGTTATCTAGCTGAATAAAACATGGCAAAACTAGATAATTAAATGAATATATTTTGGATTAGTCTTTATTACTATTATTTATTTAGAAATAAGCTAATACACAGCCTAATTATAGGTCTCCGGTTTGGTTGGTTATTTTAACGGAGCTTTTCTAAAAGCGCCTGCATGCAAACATTCCAGTGCAGGATTAGGTGCTAAGGATCAACAATAGAATATTCATATTAACATAGTCGGAAACAGAAAAGTGTAGGAGGCAGAGAGTCACGCCCTTAAGGACGCGCTTACTGCGCAGGTTCCCTCACAGGCAGTTGGCGTGTGTCTTCAGAGGTGCTGTCCAAGCTCTTCAGCAGAAGCACAAAGAAAAGCTCCGCGCTCAGGACCACAGACGCAGTGCTCAGCCAAGGAACCCTGGTAGAGCAGAAGAAAGACATCATTCTGACTTCCCTTCACAATCCGGAGATGTGCAGAGGTGCCATCAGCTCAGACCTGGCAGAAGGCAGCAGCACTGGACCGGGGCTGAAAGTGAACATTTCCGCTGCTAACAGAAGCTGTGTGTGCGCCCCGGCGCTCGCGCACGTCAGAGGAACACTGACTATTAACTACATGTCCAAAAATGAAGGTAAGCAGGGGGTTGGGATCTGTTCTGCACATGTGACCTGCCCATCTCTACCACTACAGGCTATTTAATTAACTTAGAATTAAATTTCGCTTAGAAAGTCTGTGTGTGTGTGTGTGTGTGTGTATATATATATATATATATATATAATTCTTTATTTTAAAATCAGTTTTAATTTTTTTTTAAATATATAAATTATTCTAAATAAATTTTAGATGAATAATTGCATGTCTGTTACGCACGAAGCACAGACAGAACTATCAAACTTTTAAACTCTGGTGTAAAAAAAGAAAACATTTTAATGGCAGTGAGGATTGTTTCATAGCATGTGGTATAAAACGTGTGAAGTTGAAAGTGCCCTCTAATAATAATAATAATAATAATAATAATAATAATAATAATAATAATAATAATAATAACAATCTTAGAGAGCTAGAGCCAGGGAACATTACAGCTGTGTATAGAAACTGTGCGATAGACGTAAACTCTCAGTACATTTCTGAAGCAGTTTGTCAGTGTGGGTGGGAATCCGTCCGAGCGCAAACTCTGAGGAAGCGGTTTCACATTCACATCCTGCCTCCATGCCACTACCTTCAGACCACAGACGCGCGCGCTACAGCACAAACAAATAGTTCTTCTTCAACTTTTAAACGCGCTTAGCTGATTAATGTTTCTTTTTGACTCTGATAGCAGTCTAAGCTTCTGCATATGATCCGAGAACACGATTCCATATCAACTTTGATTCGATTTGCAAAATCAAAACTAAATGCAACGCTGTAAATCATGTAGTAATGGTGAGCACGGTCGAAAGAATATCTCCCTTGTGCGCGTGCACATCACGTTTTACAAAACTGCATTTGACCATCAGGACATTTTAATTTCTTCTAAAAGCACCATTTCAGATTCAATCAAAGCCCGTTACATCTGCTCACAGTGACCTGCTCTATGCTCGCAAGAAAGAGCGTTGATTTTACAGTAGGGTTTTAAAGTAATTGCTTGGACGATATCTGATCGATGATCAAACCCTCTGATATCAGTAAGATCTTCTACACAACAAATAAAACTGTGTGAATTTTATTCTAGAAAGTTAGCACATTTCCACTTCAGGTTTAGAAGATCGTGTTTAAGTCCTGATTGTATTGGCAATGACCAGTTTAACAGATTATTAAAAACAGTAACAATGCTGCTGAATTGAATATCAAATGTTACTAATCGAACAATCCAGACAAAAAACAAAAACAATTATTTAATCCATATTTCAGTAGTATAATTTATTAAGCATATTCACATGAATTATTTACGTTTTAACTGCGTAAGTATTTACATATGATGGAGTAAGTATTAAGCAGCAGGCAGTGCTGTAGTGCTTATATTAATGAGGTGTAATTTATTTGTAGCATTATGCTGGAACCGTTGATATCTTCTTCAAATATCTTTCTTTTCAGTACATTTATTATTATTTGGCTTAATGCTTTATAGCGTCTCTTTAAACTTGATCGATTTTGCCATTTTTTAATGTAAAGAATTATAAAAAGGTTTAGCCATATAATGTTTATTAAATCACATTACATCTGAAGCAAACTCCAAAGAATGCATGAAGGTGCTGCAGGTGTAAATTACTGTTAATTCTATTCAGTTACATCATTTTATACATTTCAGTAAAATTACTAAATTCAACTGTTTTCTGCAAAATATAAAAATATCCTTAAAGATCAGATGCCACAGTGTTCATGAGCTGAATTTCATGCTTTTCCTCTGTGTTTAGATTAGAAAATTAGAATAATGGCCAACATGTCCAGCATTTCACAGCGCGATCTGTTGAAATATTTTATGGGAGTTTAAATTCCGCATATGATGATTTTATGACTATTTTGAAATGCACGTATACAACCGAATGGCAATTTTATTCTACATTTATACAGTAGAAAAGCATGACGTTAATTTAGATTTAATTTAGATTTTTTTCAGTGAAGCATGATAGACATGTCATGAGTACCTGAAGTCCTCTTTGGCGTTTGCTTAAAAATGTAATGTGATTTAAATAATAATAATAATAATAATAATGTATTTGAATTTACCAGATTATTATGACCTCTCTTTTGCAATAAGCAATATACAGTCTCAGTCCTAACACTCTCTTAGGGGAAACTGTTATTTTATGTAAGTAGTAGAACTTGATACCTAACACGGGTCTACTTCCTGTTACACCTTTATAGAAGAGTTATACACCACCTAGTGGTGGAGGCTAAACAGGACAGGTGCAATGAGCTCACACTGGGTTTGGAGGCTTATTAACCTGTGAGCTTGTCATATTGTTCCAGCTGAACTTGTATAATCTGTACAATACTCCATTTCTTCATTTACAGTGGTGATGAATATCAAGAACATCAGCGAGGAAACAACTGAACCTCAGGTAAGATTCACGAGGAATGAAGAACAGACTTTAATACAGTGTAAACGCCAACAAATGTCTTTACTTCATTTAAATTCTGAATCCACCTGCACTGATATTGAGCTGAATATTAACTAGTAACGGATCAGTGCAGTAAACCATCACAAGCACTTCAGTCCTCTCTCCAGAAATAATAATCTCCATGCGTCCAGGTGTGTGAAATGTAAATGAGAGTGTGTGAACTCAGGAATGAAGCATGCTGCTGGCTGAGTGCAGTGTTGCTATAAGAAGCTTATCTCCTATGATTTGTGGTTTTTCTCTTTTTCAGAAGAGGTTAATATCTGTTCATCCCTCTGATGGGAGGATTGATATTTCAGCTGTTGACGGAAGCAGGGTTTTTGCTCCTGTTATTTACAGCAGCACAGGAACACTGACTATTAACTATTTCGGTAAGAATGAGGGCTGCAGTGGGACATGTGATAAAAAAAATCCTGATTAATTTTATTTAAATACATAAACACACAGAGCTAAACACATTTACTGCACTGAGAGAACAAGCAGAGCATAAACGAGCACTTGTTCAGATGGGTAGAGCTACTGTAGACGAACAGCTGTGTTGAGTGTAAATGCTGACTGCTGTTTACCAGTATATTCAGGTTCAGTATTTTCAGCTGCTACCTTACATTCACTACTTATACTTACATTACTTTGATTAAAATGATGGATAATATCAGCTAGCTAGCAAATAGAAGCTCAATCAGTCATGGCTCAAAACTCTAAAATCCTTTCCTAACAGAAAAATCAATTTACCTGTGAAAATTATACAATTACAGTGTAGCATCTTTACATATTAATTAATAATGCTGTATTTTTGCAAAATAGTGACTCTCATTTTTACCCCCCCAAAAATCTTCAAAAACACACAGTGGGAGAGAATGACTCCACTTTGTCCTGTAGCCATTTAGTGGTTTATTAATCTCATGACTTATTATAAAGTTTACAATAAAATGTGCAAAAATTCAGAATGCAGTTGCACCATTGCTATTTTACTCCATCCTTAACCGGAACGAGTTTTTCATATTCTTCCAGATGAACTTGAATAATGTGTACAATATTCCCTCTCATTTACATTTACAGTGATAACGAAATTCACGAACATCAGTGAGGAAAAAACTGAACTTCAGGCTCAGGTAAGCTTTACAAGGAACGGAGAACAGACTTCAATAGAGTGTAAATGTGCTTATTAAATTTAAACAGTGAATGAACTGATATTGAGCTGAAGGTTAGCTAGGAACAGATCAGTGCAGTAAATAACAGGATGCTGTGTCCTGGAGCAGGAGTGAAGGTGAGCGGATGGAAATCTCAGTGCGGCTCTTTTCTCCATATCATATCATGTCTCTTTAATCCTCTCTCCAATATAATAATCTTCGTACAAAACAAATCCCTTCATATATATTTGACTTGCGTACATTTTTAAATGTTTTTGCGTGCTGCTCGTAAAATGTGATGTTGCTATAAAAAGGCTATCTTCCCTGATTTGTGTGTGTTTCCTGTTTTTCAGGAGATCGTACCATTGAGAAGGACATCATCACCTTATTCACCCTCTGAACTGAGAATAAATATTTCTGCTTCCAGTGAAAGCAGTGTCTTTGCTCCAGTTTTTTATAACTTCACAGGAACCGTGACAATCAACTACTTCAGGTTAGTAGGGATTTGGGGCGTGTTATACCATCATTGTCAGGGAACACAAGACGGGTTCAAAGCTTCCTTTAATGAGCGGAAGAAAGAACAAACAGACAGTACTGTGGGTGAAAAAGTGTGGGTGCAGTGGTGGCAGGTGCTCTTGGTAGCGCTAGGCTGCAACGGGGAATAAATAGTCCAATAATCCAGGTAGAGGACAGTAATCCACCACAGTACAGGGAACAGGGAACCAGAACGACTGCGGGAGCAACACAGACATGAAAACCAGAGAACTGCCAAAGACAGGACAAACACAGAGGCTTAAATAAAGCAATAAATGAGTGGCAGCTGAAACTAATGAACTAATTAGCGGTAGTACACAAAACGGCCAGAAGAGGCCGGTGAACCCGTGAACCATGACAATCATCTCTTAAAAAATGTTATAGGCCCATATAAAGTTTACCCTATAAGCAAGTAGGTTATGTGACCCATGTCCACTGTATGTGTGCAGGATGCATGAAATGAACACTAAACTAAATCGAAATGCCGGGTTTTAACCATGGCTTAAGTTACAGCATGTTACAGACTTACTAGGAGACTAAATGCACTGGAGCTTTTATTTCTATGAGAGAACAGCTCTCATGAACAGCTCTTTCCCTTCAGCTGTACTGATGCTGAACTCCAAGCGTTAACTGCCAGGCTCCACCTAATAAGTAAACATTAGCATTAGACACTACTGTAATCTGTCCCTGTGCACAAAGCGAGCTCCATGAAGACATGGTTTGCCAAGGTTGGTCTGGAAGAACTTGAGTGTCCCACACAAAACTCTGACCTCAAGCCAACTGATCACCTTTGGGATGAACTGGAACCCCAAATAGGTTCTCCAGACCTGCTCATCCAACATCAGCGCCGGATCTCACTAATGCTCTTGTAGCTGAATGAACACAAATCCCCACAGCCTCGCTCCAACATCTAGTGGAGAAACTTCCCAGAAGAGTGGAGCTCATTATAACAGCACACACAGGGGAATAAATCTGGAATGAGACGTTCAACAAGCACATATGGGTGTAATGGTTAGCTGTCCACAAACTTTTGGCCATGTAGTGTATGTTAATGTCAGTATATCTGCCCAAAGTGGCAGAGCAGTTAGAAAGGGCCTTGGCGACACATCTTTAGGAAGAATGGATGACAGACTTTAATACTAATTCACTCACTAATATCTATCTGTTTGTTTCAGGATGCTTCATCTGACAGGGACACAGAACCAGGGACACTGTGATGGACTGGTGTCCCATTCACTCCCAGTGTTCCCGGGAAGCGCTGCGTTATCAGTGGAAAGCTTCACTTGGACGCTATTGACGTGAAGCTAAAACCTCCAGCTGTGGATGAGTAATGACTCATATTCAGTGTCATCCAGATGTGGGTGGGTTCCTCTCAGGGTCTCCTCCTCATGTCGTCACAGGGAGGTTTTCTCGCCACCTTTGCCTCTTGCTCGACACATTTCCGTTTTTCTCCAAGCTGCTTTGTGACTGCTTTTTTGAGGATACACAAAATGTATATATTTTTCATTTTTGCAAAAGATGCTCAGTGTTTTTTTTTTTTTTTTTTTGGTTTTATTATCTTGGGCGCACAAAAACAAATGCATAAAAATGTTGACCTCCTTCCTCCTAAAACGGATCAGAGTGAGTGAAAATATTGTGTGTTTATACTAAAACTGTAATTCATTTGAGTTTCAGTTCTGTGGCACTGATTGCTCTAATTCCCTAATTTATAAATTTATAATTTATAATGTTCTAATTTATTTTCAGTTTTAATATTTTCCTTTTTCTTAAGTGATGCATAGGATATTATGCATCTGAGAAGGCCTTTCCGTTTCCCACAGTATCGTTGTTGTTGTTGTTGTTGTTGTTGTTGTTGTTGTTGTTTAACACTGTGTTTATAATTCCGTGTTTTATGTGTACTAGTGTTTTTTATCTAATTCTGAGTTATAATTCTGGAATGAGCTCAGTTTATGTCTTATTATAATTTTCTATATATTTACATATATATTCAGGTATTTATTATTTATATTTGTTCTTTTTTTTTCTCTGCTGGTTAAAATATGCTGCTTGGATTTATGGTTATTGTGCCCAACAATGAAAATGTCTGTCTGTTACTTGAAGATGTTTAATAAAGATGAAAAAAAACCAGTATAAGCGCTGACGTAGCCGGATATGACGTTTGGATATGACGTTTCTCGAACGCCTCTATTCGAGAAACAGGTTTCAAGGTTGCTTTCAAGGCGCTTTTCTTTATGCAAACTTGAATATTAACTGACAGATCAGTGCAGTAAACGGATGGAGAATTAGTGAATCTCAGAGCAGCTCTTTTCTCCATCACAAGCACTTCAGTCCTCTCTCCATAATAATAATAATAATAATAATAATAATAATAATAATAATAATAATAATAATATGGAAGTTGATGGAAGCAGAGTTTTTGCTCCAGTCATTTACAGCAGCACAGGAACACTGACTATCATCTATTTCTGTAAGAATGAGGGCTGGAGTGGGAGATATGATCCAAAATCCTGATTCTTAAAGGCGTTTCTACGGTACACTGTATCGTAACACAATTAACAGGGGCACTTAAAAGCATAAATGGGCATAACCAGAACTGCTAGAACAAAACACGTGTTACTCCATCTACTACAAGCTTAGAGATGGACAGAAGATGGACAGACTGCTGTTTGACTGACTGTTACAGTGAGCCAGCCATGCTGGACAAGATGGACAAGATGGAAATGATTTGATCCAGATTGAGGACGCAACAGACTTTACAAAGCAAAGCCGGAGAGCCTTGCTTTCACACCAGGCTGGGACAGACATGCAGGATATTTTCTCCTCACTCGCTGACACAGGAGGGCCAACAGATTATGCTCAGGCACTAACAGCATTAAACGCAGACTTTGTGCCTCAAGTGAACACTGCATGTGCAAGACAGACCTTTTATTAGCTAAAACAGAAAACAGGGAAGACTGTGCAACAGTTTGTCACATGTTTAAGGCAAGTGGCCAAGGGTTGTGACTTTGGAGCTAAGAAAGACAGTCAGATAAGAGATGCAGTTTTGAGTCAGATTCGGTAAAACATGTTACAGATGTGGACAGGCAGGTCATTGTCTAAGAGACTACAAGTCAAACAGAAAGTGCAATGGAAGAGATCACTTTGCAAAAATGCGCACAACTAAAGGAAGCACAAGACAGACAGTAGAAAGAGTCGACTCAGATCAGAGGAACAGAGTTTGTATTTGCTGCACATGAGGAGAGCAATATGGGCAGAATAACATTCTCAGGAGGCTGTGTTTGCCTCAGATTGCCCATGTTAGTGGACTCAGGGGCAACAAGTAACATAGCAGCTGAAGGAATATGGGAAATGCTTAAAGAAAAGATCAAATGCAGCTCAACAAAGTCAGACAAAAAACCTGTGCGTGTTGTAGATATTCTAAAATGTGTAAATTGCCAAAAAACAAACAAACAAACAAAAAAAAGTGAATGGAAACTTGTTAACTTGGGCAAGTTCATATTCAAGTAGAGGGGGGATGTTGTGTATTGATATGACATCATCACGTACAGGGCGTATGAGCAGGAGTCATGTGCGAGGAAAAAAGAAGAGTAAAGATGGCTAGCTATATATATATGCAACATAACAGGACGTGCTGGATCAAGTGCTATTTTATGCTCTGCTGAATAATTAGTGTGGAAACCATCTTGTTAAATGAAACCAAATTTGCAGTGATTGCTGTGATCATTACAACTAGCACGATTCATGCAGTATTCATGCAATATATTGTCCATATACGATTATATACTTTTACATTGTCTCGTGCTTTTTTTGTTGCAATGTATTTTATTTAACAGCAAAGAAAATTTTAGACGTTCTGTCCATGGACAGATTCAAATATGTACACCGGTCCCACGTGATTAAACTGAGTTATAGTAACACAGTGTGTTTTTGTACATTCAACATGATTTGACTATGTATTTTCAAAGCCCTGAATAAAATCAAACTCCGAGCTCTCACCTGAACACAGGTCACATTACTGTAGTGCTGTTCAACACAGGTGTTTAATTCTGATCATTTAACACTATAGTTATGATTCCTGTATGTAACTGGTTTACATTAATACTACGTGAACTGATCACTTTCACTTTATAATTCAAACTCGTGGTTAGAAACTTGTTTAAATTAGGTTGAGTACAAGCAGTGAGATCACGTTTTGATAAGTTTGGTAAGTGCGGTAACAATTTCCACACACACACACACACACACACACAAAAATCTTAGTACAGTATCTAAGTATATTTTAAGTAAGGTTTACATGGCCAAGGATTATTCTCCTAAAGAACGTAAATAAATTTAACTAGCAACTACTACTTCTTGCTTTATAAGTACATCTTATTAAATGTTTTTGTGTTAAATGAACCACACAAATCTCACCACTGTAAAGAAGTACACTAAACATTATCATTACTACTGAATGGGTACTAACACTGACTCTTTAATGGTTCCAAGCAGCAAACCAGTAGCATTATAAAGAATAAACACATGCTGCCTTCCTAAAGACTGAAGTGGCAGAAAACATGCTGATTAATTAACTAAGTTAACGAACTGAAAAAAGAAAACTTTGCCGAAACACCTGCCCTTTCAAAACATTTCATAATACAATAGCCTTAGGCCTTAAAGCTGACACAAAACAGGAAATACTGAAAACAACCCATCTGTAATGCTCAGAATGAAATCAGTTTAAAGTTCTCTGAACAGATATGCAAATCAAGTTCAAAAACCACGCCCCCACTTTACTGTGCAATCGGTTCGAATAAACATAACTTCTTTTTTCTAGTACTTGCAAAATATTATTAAATTTAACCCAGTAAAGAAAGTAAAATATTAATTTAGTACAGAACTTAAAGCATTTATTCTAGTAATTCTAATAATTTGCTTTTTTTTGAAAGAAAGTCACCAGTTCTGCATATACCACTTGGTACACACACTTTGCATCTCAATATTTTATATTCAATATTCCTTCTTTCTCAATAAAAGTCTATGCTGCTTTATATCGTAAATTGACCATAAACTACATCTCCCACAATGCATGTCGGTTTTGCGAGCCACGAAGTGACGGCATTCCGCCACTAGAATGCAGTGTTTCCTCATTAGCGTTTAACTAAGCAGTATTGAGAAACATCTACAAATAATAACAACAAAATGTCCAAGAAGAGAAAAATTGATGCAGAAGGAAGGCAATTTAATGAAAGATGGGAAAGTGAATACATGTTTGTGCTAAAGTTGAAGTTAATGCACTGACTTGTTTGATTATATTTATCTTTATTTATTTTGAGTGATGGAGTAATGTGGATTTCTTAGCCTGATAAATTAAAATGATTTATGTTCAAATAACACAGAGCAATAACATTTTTTTTTTACATCTATGCAAATGCATATACAATATTTGTAACTTAAGTAATAATCAAATAAAAAGACTGTTATTTAACAATATGTTAAGGAGTGGTAACATTTCTACAGTCTTATAAGTTACATCCGGCCCTTTGAGGGCAGCCATATTGCTGAAGTGGCCCTAAGTAAAAATGAGTTTGACACCCCTGACTTAAGGTGTACATGTCCTCTTAATATCTTACTAAACCAGCTCAGGTAAACACGGAACTGACTTGAATTGACAGAAACAACTTGCCTCGATGGCCTGGCAGCTTCAGTTTCAAAATTGTCCCTTCTTTTGGAAATTGATACCACTTATGTCTAGAAAATAAAATACAAAAAAAAGTTTCAAAGCTTGTACCATAATATCCTGGAATTGAGAGAAACAGGTGAGAGCTGGAACACAACTGCAGATAACAAGCCATATTTAAAACTTATGCAAACTGGCCAGGGTATGGTAAACCCGAAAGGACAGCCCAAACCCAAGGTGTACCTGTGTATCCATTCAGCAGTGTTTGTGTTTCAGATTTTCACCCATTCATACTGGCAGATTTGCTCCACGTTCTTCAGGTTGGTTGGATGTTGTTTGTTGACTGGAATTTTTAAACAGTGCCACAGATTTTCAATAGGATTCAGATCTGTAGAACATTCTCCTTTTTATTTTTAACCACTCCTTAGGATCATTGTCCTGCTGAAAGCTTCTCTCAAGCTTTCATTTTGCTTGTTTGTTTGTTTTTTAGCAGACAGAAAAAGGTCCTTTTGATATATGTCCCTATATTTTGCTCCATCCATTCTTCCTTCAATTCCCTGACAAGAAGCCCAGGTTCTGAGGATGAAAAGTAGTCCCCAGAGCAGATGCCGCCACCACCATGTTTCACTGTAGGGATGGTGTTCATTGAGGTATAGCCTGCGTTAGGTTAGCACCAGACATTAAACTTTTAAACTTGTCTCAAACAGATATCTTGATCTTGGTCTCATTACACCAAAAAAAAATCGTCACTGGGTCACTCTCTGGCTTTCATATAGCTCTTCTTGAGCAACGGTTTCTTTCTAGCCATGCCTCCTATACTCCCTTATCTGATGCAGCTTCACTCCACTCTCAGCCAGTGTACTATGTAACTCCTTCAGAGTGACTGTTGGCCTCCCTGAGGCGTCCCACACCAGACTCTGTCTTGTTTTTGTGCTGGGCTTTGAGGGAAGGTCTTGTCTAGGTAGTGCTTGGGTGTTGTCTAGGTAGTGCTTAGGTGGTGTGTTGCAGCTTCCACTTCCTCACTATTGTTCCACTATACCTCACTATATCTTAGATACAATTTTACAATCTGTTCCTAAGTTATGAAATTCGGTGACCATATCTTTAACCTTGGAATGCTTCTTACTGTTTAGATGAGAGAGAGAGAGAGAGATTGCTGTCTGTTTTTCTTTTTAATTCTCTGTGTGCCAGTTTAGATAACAACATAACATTCTACACAACATTCTTTTATGGCAATATGAGTGACATAAAATCACAAAGTAATTGTTATCTTGTTTTATTCTTTTGAGCAATCAGTGATTTTTACAGACAAGTGATGTACAGTGTATCAGTGTATTTAAATAAAATTTTCGATGTCACTCTAAATTCTATTCAGGTCGATGAGCTTAACTCGAAAAGTTGTCCTATCCAAGATGGCGGCTCTGTTGACGTGTTTGAGGTATCACAAGATGGCGGGGGAACGGACGGGGCGGGGGATGGGGACGTGGGGTTAAAAAAAAAAAGTACAGCGTAAAATGATTAAAAAAAAGAAAAACATGTTAAAAAAACATGTGCAACGTTAAGTTGGGGGAAAATAAAAATAATAAATATAAAAATGATCAGAAAATATTTATATTAAATTATTATGACAAAAACAAAAAGAAAAACGTCACTTCCGGTAGCAGCGCAATGAGCGGGTTCCCGCACTTTTGCAAAATTTGAATCTGAGAGCCTGCACGAGAACATCTAACGGTCAGGATTATTTTACTTTTATTTTAATCAGCTATAAAATTATTTTATATCTACTTCTGCAGAACTTTTTTATCTTACAGGAGGAATGATAAAGCATGGTAGTGAGCATGTTCTTTAATAAAAAAAGCAAAGTTCGTAATACCTAACCAAAACAGGAAGTGAAAGTGAGATTTTAAATATGAATTTAAACAAATAAACAAAACAAACAAACAAACAAACAAACAAATGGCAACTACAGCATGATTTCCTTCATATTAGACTTTTGTGTGTTTTTTTATTTGTGCTTTACATCTTTATTTTTATTATACAGCTGTGTGGACTGTAACTTATTTTTATTTCAGTGTCATTTATAATAAGTTCATTTATTCATAAAAATAGAAATTATTTTACTTAATTTTAATCATATTAAATTGAGTATATATTACATTTAAAAAAAAAAAATATCTGTGCACTTTTTAGTTTAGCTTTAAATACTTTTTTAAATACTTTATTATTAGAACATCTAACGTATGTGTAATAATAATAATAAATAAAAAAAAAAAAAATAAAAAAAAAAAATAATAATAATAATTGTACGCAATTTCCTGTTTTACACTGAAGGTAATTTTTTTGAAATTTACTTTTTTTTTTTTTTTTAAATAAATATGTTCTCTGGATTTCATGTATAAGTGATTCAGAAGGTAATACAGTATATTAGTATATAATATATTTATTTATTTTATTTTATTGCTAAATTAACAGAATAAACCCAGAAAGACACCGTTTCCTGCACATGGTGTTCGCTTTCTCCTTTTTACACACCAGCAGCAGTAATTTCAAGGATTTATCACATTAAATCATAAATCATACTGTTCTAATGTCTGAAAATAACAATAAAACTTAAAACGACAAAAAAAAAGAAAAAAAAAAAAGAAACAAAACCTTGGACATCTCTCCTGTTCATCTTCATGTGAAGGGGAAACTGAACATTTCATTTCTGTCCAAACTTTTTTAAATTTTTTATTCACTTTATACAATCTTATAAACAAATCATCTGAATTATTGTGTATAGTAACATGTAATTTAACTCATCTTAATTTTCTTCTTTTATCAGTAGAAGGCCACGGCATGCTGAGGGGGTTCATGGGATGAAGTTTGACTGACATGGGCAAGATTTCTGTTAGACATCGACCGAAAAAGAGACGATCAAACTCCCTACAGAGAGAAGAAGGTGAGATTCCCTCAATACCTCTTTTATTACATTTAAAATTATTATTATTATTACTATTATTATTATTTAGCCACAAGATGGCAGCAGAACAACAACAACAACAACAACAAAAGCTTTGCTACTGTTTTTAAATACTCAAAAGTTGTAAAATCTAAATAATAAAAAATTCTAGCTATTATCTTTAAGGAAAGATTAAATTAAATTTATCTTTAAGGAAAGATTTGCATCCATTATGTAACCACAAGGTGGGAGCACAGAAAAAAAGAAAATAGACTATTGTTTTAAATACTCCAAAATGAGAATATCTAACATACTACAACATTATAAACGATATTAATTATTATTATTATTATTATTATTATTATACACTTTACCATTAATTATTATATTAATTTTGTGTCTAATGGGACATTTTCAATTCAGCATGTTATGGTCCTTAACTGCACATCAGGTAAAGACACCAGGCATCATGTGAACAACGTGATGATGTGTGAAATAAAATGGTAAAAAATTAATAAATAAAATAATAATAACGTGAAAAAAATTAAACCATGTGGAAACAAAAACGTGAAAATAAATTAATTGTAAACTAATCACATAAAAATGAATTAATAATGTCAGAAATCATTTGGAAAAATTATTACATAGTGTGAAAATAAATAAATTATTCTAAAAAATCGCATGAAAATAAATTAATAATGTCAGCAATCGTTAGGAGAAATTACTTAATTGTGTGAAAATAAATTAATTGTAAAATAAATCACACAAAAATAAATTAATGTCAGAAATCATTTGGAAAAAATTACTGCACTGTGCGAAAATAAATTAATCCTAAAAAAAATCATGAGAAAATAAATGATTCGTGGAAAATCACAAGGAAACAATGACTGATGTGGCAAAAAGAACATTTAAAATAAATATTATTAAAAAACTAATTACATAAAAAATCATGTGAAAATAAAAAAGAGGCACGACATGGAAAATGTGTGATACATAACAGCCACTTTATTAGGAACACCTGTCCACCTTGACATTCATGCCTTTATGTGATCAGCCAATCATGTGGCAGCAGCGCGATGCATAAACAATCATGCAGATGCAGGCCAAGAGCTTCAGCTAATGTTCACGTCAAACATCAGGATGAAGAGAAAGTCTGGGCTGGTCTGAGGATTTCAGAAACTGCTGATCCTCTGAAATTTCACACACAACAGTCTCTCACAGAATGGTGCGAAAAACAAAAAACATCCAGTGTGCTGAGGGACTGCAGGCTGAAACACCGTGTAAATCATATAATAATAAATGACACACACGTCTGACACGAGTGCTTGAGATGATATTCCACATTTCCTGTTTTTCCAGTCATCACCGTTAATGTGAAAGAAGAGAGCGAGATTCCTGAGAACAGCTTCTCAGCTTCATCTGAGCCGAGACCAAATCAGCCCGGTAAGATGTGCTCATATTTATACTCATATTTACTTCCTGTTTTTTTCTGCTGCCTTCAATTCCTGTTTCGAAAATATCGTAATTGTGAAGATATCCATCTCTCACACACTCACCTCATAAACCTCATACACACTCTCCACTGAGTCCAAAAGCATGCCATCTTTCTCACATTACACGTTCTCACCTCTATAGAAACCCGTTATTATGGCTTGGAGTTAAAATGTTGACCTGGAAACACAAATGTCTCACTAATCATAACTTCTGACTAAAATCCGAAGAACGTCACCATAAATTAAATATAAAGAGATTTACGTTTAACTTTCCCCCCATTATGAACATTATTAGTATTATAATTAAACAGCATATAACATACCATGACTTAAACGGTTTTGTTTCTTTATTTTATGTTTATTTTAAACTACATGAGTCTATACTGTAAAGTTTTGGCCTCGCTTTTTGTACATTAAGCATCATTAAGCGTTTTCACACTAAGCGAGCTAAAATGTCTCAACCAAAGTTTGAAAGACTTGAGATCCAGATCACAACGAATTAGTTTTAGACGAATTAGTTTTGCAGTTGCTTATTTTTTATTACTTTAATGTCAACAATACAGTCAGAAAAATCCATTAAATGTGCTTCAGTTTGCATCAGGAGCCTGACCCACGAGGCACGAGGCACGAGGCAGGGACTCGCCCTGACTGAAATGCCACTCCGTTATATAAAAAGTTTCCAGCCAGGAAATTCAGCCTGGGACGTGTCCTGATGAGATCTTATTTTCATTGCAAATCCTTCGTAAGTGGATGGGAGTGAGAATTATTAAAAAATAAATAGCCTGAGTTTAAATAGACCAGTCTGACCAATCCCTGCTCAACCCTTCTCACTTTTATTTGCACCTGCACATGATATTTTCTATCAAACTTAGTTGATTATCCCCTACACTTCACTTCCATACAGTTAGTATTGCACCTAGTGGTCAAAAATAGGAACTGCAGCAAGCGCTCACAGACATCCATGAGGGCAGATTTATTTTTTTTCTGCCCCATGTTCACTCTTTGACCACTTTCCGTGAAGAGGAAGAGTTAATATCTTGTTTTATAGCAAATAATCTTAATTAAATTTAATACATTTCAGCTTCCAAGTCAATTCAAGTGGGTTTTTATTGTCATTCCTCTATACTGTGTAGCTTGAATACACTGGATCGTGGTGCAACACGTGACAGTACACAAGACTACATAAAGAGCAAATACACAACAGTGTGAGACGAGTGCAGGACAATAAATACACAAACACACAGGACTGTAAACTATTGTGTAGTGTAGCAGCTAGTCAAGTGGCTGTACAGTGAAACCAAACAACTCCTCCAGGACCATGGTGCTACATAAGACCTACACAGGGCTACATAAGACCTACACAGGGCTACATAAGACCTACACAGGGCTACATAAGACCT
>CM074981.1:26930622-26953334 GCA_037576825.1 Pangasius krempfi | reverse complement strand
ATTAGAGCGATTATAATGTTTCTAGCATGTTATATGTTTGGCAACAGTTCTTTTAATCTTAAAAGATGAAGTGTGTATCTTTTTAGTTCTTTAATAACCGTGTAGAAAGACGCATCATGGCCATGTTCCAGGACGACGCTGCTGAGATTCATCAGGGTTAAAGTTGCGAAAGAACGGTTCAGAGAGCATGAAGAATCATTTTCACACATGAACTGGCTCCTCTGAGCCCTGACCTTAACCTCAGTGAAAGTCTTTGGGACGTGCTGGAGGAGACTTTAAACAGTGCTCACGTCTTTCACTCTCAGTACAAGATCTTGACCAAAAATTGATGCACCTCTTGATGGGAATAACATCACGACATTTATTTCCATCAAGCGGTAAATCAGTTTTTGGTCAAGTGTCGTCCTGGAATATGGCCATGATGCGTCTTTCTACACGGTTATTAAAGAACTAAAAAGCTACACACTTCATCTTTTAAGATTAAAAGAACTGTTGCCAAACATATAAAGAAAGGACTCAAAAAAAAGGAGTGTGTTTTAAAAATGAGAATTACATGACCTACATTAAATGACTTAGCACACTGGGAATCATTTTCCTATAATTAACCTTTGCACTGTTCCTGAGACTTTAATCTACATGTTTAACAGGTTTACCCTCCAAACGAACCTGCCGTTAACAGCATCATTTAGAGCCACAATATAATTTGTTAGTCACCATTAATGTAATTAAATACAACGGTTAATACATGTTCTTCCTTGTTTAATAGAATACTTTGTTTTGTCTATGGGAGTGATAGTGATTAAACTGTAAAAGATAAATGGTAGGCGTTTAAGCACTTTTGGCAAGAACTGTTGTCTAAAAGACTAACAAAACTGGTCCAAGCTGGTCCATCTGAGACTCAGAGATCCACACTGTCCTTTTCAAAAGGTTCTGAAGCATAACATAGAGCTGGAGGTGTGTGTCGGGACCGCGATCCTGCAGGAACCCAGGGGTTTTTAACTTTCATTCAGACGGTCAGATATGAAGCTCACTGCGCACTGCTGTGGAGGAAAAAAGAAAGTAAAGAAAATAAAGTGCACAATCCTGCAGGATTAAATTGGCCATTATAAAGAACCACGGATGGCATAAAGAATCGTAATCTATATTTCCATATGCCACGATATCATGATTGCTCTTTTCTGTAAATAAATCCATGATACATGATCAAATCCATGATCATAATGCTGTGTGTGAAGCAAACATGAAACACGTCTACTCGCTCCTGCTGAGCATTAATAGCTGTCCCATGTGAGAGTTTCATCAAAGAGGATACTGTCACAAGCTATTGTTTATATATAGATTATCTATAAGGAACTCTTCTCATTTCTCTGATAAACACATATTTTGCATGTGCATATTCCTACAGTTCGGTTTACAACGTTTTTCCCATTATTAATGCGCACCAAGCAGAAAAAAAACAGGTTTTAAAGAGTACAATATAATCCTGGTACAGTTTTCACTAGCATGAATCACTTGGATCATTTCCAGTAATAAGAAACCCCGAACGCAACACCTACGATCAAATATAGCGTTACGTTTCTGTAAAAGAACGTAAATTGCAGTCTCTCTTTCTGTTCTTCTTGTTCTCAAGGTCTGTTTCTCATAACAGTAGATAAAGAGGAACATCATGACCTTCAGCCTGAAGGGAATTTAGTTTATATCTTTAATGTTGTATATTTATGTTCTGCTTACTTTGATTTGAGTTATGCACAAAATTCATTTTAGTTAGAGGAGAATCTGCAGCACCGGGACTTCGATGAAGGAGAACCATCTCATGGTAAAATACTGTATATTGACACAGTTGCTTTTTTTTTAAACACGAGTTCCTATTGTTCTCCTCACTGCCGACACGCCCGATCCAGCTCATAACCTGATTATCAAGCCCTCTGGTGAGCTGGATCAGGTGTGTTTGGATGTTGAGAAAACTTTAGACTGATTACAGTTATACACAAATGCCACACAAATAAATGATATATATATATATATATATATATAATTTAAATTCCAGGAAGCGACTGCAGTGCACTTCATTAGCTGTAGGACATGAAGCAGTTGATAAACAGTACAATACAGTAATTTGTCATATACAGAGATCTTGATAAGAGATCTCTGGATAAGGGCGTCTGCCAAATGCCATAAATGTGAATGTAAATCTTTATTACATTAATGGTAAACCATACAGGGGTCAGTGCTCCTGTAGCTGCTGGCTGTGCTTTCAGGGACCTGTACTCCCAGAGCCCTATATTCCCAGCTGTATTTAAATATTATTTAAAGCCTCTATTATCTTGTGAGGACTGAAGGCCACACCTCTAATAAATCTGCAAACAGTTATATTCTGATATTATATGTTCATTAAATGAGACTTGGAAATGTGTTTATTAAATTAGATTCGATTAAAATTACTTCCAATGTTAAGTTACTTTTGGATTTAAAAGCATGTATGTTAGATGTGAACCTTGGTGACCCATGACCCCAACCATGACCTTCGCAACGCTTTTATAAGTTTCCATAATGCATCATACTGAAGTAACATAGAGCTGAAGCAGTAATAAGAACATAGGGACTTGGGAATAGGCTATAGGGTTCTGGGAAGATAGGGATTTGGGAATATAAGACCCTTTGGACTAGGATCACGGGAACATAGGGTCTTGGAAATAAGTTATTGGGTCCTGGAAAGATAGGGATTTGGGAATATAGAGCCCTGAGAAAATAGAGTCTTGGGAATATAGAGACTTGGTAATATAAGGACTTTGTAATACAAGGATTCAAGTATATATGCTCACTGGGATATAGGAATATGAGAATACTTGAGAACATAGTTAATTAGGAATATAGAGACTTGGGAAAATAGGGACTTGAAATATTGGGTCCTTACAATGATGGTCAAAGGTTTTGCCACATTTCTAAGTGTCTAAAGTAAGAATATAAAGACTAAATGAATAAATATAAGTACACATAAAGACCAATTACTCCAGATTTTCAATAAAAAGTTTTTAATAAGTTACTTATCAATGTCAAGCTAAAATTATTACATAAACAGAATAGTACAGTGTGCAAATATCATAAATTATACACAGATACACATATTTATGACAAAATAAATGAAGCCGTTACTTCTTTTATTGGATGGTGTTTTGATAAAACACTAATATAACTAATGACAGACTGATAAGGTGAGGAATGTGATGTGTAATGTACAGGGCACGGCCCGGAGAAATGAAGGGTGGTGCTTGCAGAACATGTCTCGCCCAATAACGAACACTTAAAATATTTTCTGGGTGTGGAATTCAGGCAGGGTGGAGGCTAATAAATACCATTAGTGCTCTCAGATCATCGTATCTGGTCTGATCCTTTCCAGATTCTGTCCCAGGATGCATCTTTCTGGAATGATTTCTGCTCTTTTATTGCTTTTTCCAGGCATCATAGCTCAGAGAACCGAAGATGACACGTAAGAACCTTCGACATTTCTCAAATTTTGCAGATTTAATATGGAATGATTTATACTGCATTTGAGATTTCATTCATACTGAATGGATAACCTGAAGGTGGGATCTTAAGCCTTCCCATTGTGTCACAAAGTAATCAACAATTATGAAGCTGTCAATCATCAGGCACTAGACAGGAGTTTCTTGAAAGATCTGACAAATAAATAGTCAACTCTTTTAAATGTAAAAAACAAAACCCTCATTACTGCAGCTCACAGATCCAAGATTGTACCTGAAGTGAAGACAACAGGCATTATATAGAAACCTGACATTCTGACTTCCTGAACTAGTTACATAGGGACAGATGGATGGAGAGTCTAGGGGATTTATGGTCCTGGCATATGGAGCCCTCTGAACACAAGGCTTTGGGAAAATAGGGACTTTAGAATATCAGGCCCTGGGAATATATGGATTTAGGAATATAGGGCCCTATAAAGGGTCCTCAGAATATAGGGACTTGTCATTATAGGGACCTGGGAATACAGGGACCTGGGAATACAGTGATTTGAGAATACAGGTACTTAGAATATAGGGCCTGGGAATATAGGGCCCTGTTTACATATGGTATTGGAATGATAGAGACTGGAGAATATAGGGCCATGGCAATATAGTAACTTGGAATATAGGGACTGGGAATATATAGTTCTTGGAATGATAGGGACTTGAGAATATAGGGCCTTGGGAATATAGGGACTTGTCATTATAAGGACCTGGGAATATAGGGCCCTGTTTACATATGGTATTGGAATGATAGGGACTGGAGAATATAGGGCCCTGGGAACATATAGTTCTTGGAATGATAGGGACTTGGGAATACAGAAATTTAGGAATATATGGCCCTGAGAGCATAGTCTTGGGAATATAGGATCTCGGGAATCAAGGATCTGGGCACTATAAGGACTCTAAAATGTAAGGCCGTTGGAATATATGAAATGTCTGAAATTCTGTCAATTTCTGTTACCAAAATGATACATTTTAGTATTTTATACAGATACAAATTCTATGCTTTGTTTAAGTTTGTGTTAAAACCATTTAGAAATCATATTTATACACATCATGTTCATTTTGCCTTGAGAGTAAAAAACATTTTACTGTCTGTTTCATTCCCTCCCTCTTTTATTCCGATATTTTACCGAGCTTACATGTGCTTCACCATTAGTAATATTATTTATGATAATCATCACTGATGAATATAAAGAGAGATTGTAATGCTGTAAATCTGTTGTTATAAGATGTAAGGAGACTGTAAGCACAGAGCACAGAGCAAGCAGATAACAAAACTAATTTGCCTTCTTTTCTGTCTCCATTCAGCATTTACCTCCTGGCCGTGACCTCCCAGGCTGTAGGGGGCACCACGGAGACGCTATGTGTCACGGTCAACTCCCGTCAATCCGTTTCACTGGAGGTGACCCTGGAGTTTAACCAAAAGAGCACCACTCTTTTGAGTGAGTTGTCTGCAATACGAGAATACTACCGATGCGTCCCATTTCAGGTCAGACTCCTTATAATAACATCATCATAAAATCATCTTAAAGGTGCAGCTTGTAATGTTTAGAAGTTTTTCTAGACCTGTGATAAATGTATCATTTTAAGGATACCCATGTAAAAATGATTTGCAACACATACTTTTGGACATAACGCAAAAATTTCTTTGTCTCAAGCTTCCGTTTTTATTTTTTCTGGCCCAGAAATGAGCTCCACCCCCCACCCGGATCACAGCGGCTCAATTCTGCTACTTTTCTTTAAAAAGAATCTCACAGGAGATATGTAATAGTTTGAACAGAGCATTTTGAAGAAATGGAAGGCTTATCAATGTTTTCATTGCAGGTACAATTCATCTCACAGACAGCAGAGGGCACTATTACATTACACACTGCCCCTTTAAGTTATTTTTTTTTTTTTGATCTCCAGTGCTGAGAACTCACTGAGCAAATTATCAAAGTTCTTGTAATGGTTGTATCTTGTGTGGAAACATCGACGAGATGGGAGTAGTTGAAATTCTGGATAGAGCACGTGAGATGGGTCCAGAGTCATTTTCCTTGCCAGTTTGAGACCAGTTTTGTTGAATATGAACTGGACGGAAGGATGGTCACTCACACCGACCACCTTCACTGCTGTACGCACCAGATGCTTCAGCTGAGACTTGAGGGTAACTGTCAGATTACCAAACCAAGCAGATATGGCATACAGGAAGATGGATTCAATGAAGGTATTATAAAAACATCAGCATAACCCTCTGAGCTACTCTGAAAAGCCTGAACCTACAGAGGAAGTACATTTTTTGCTGTACCCTTTGACACAGGTTATCAACATCCACAACCCACAATAGGCTATTATCAATAAGTAGGCCTAGGTACTTGTATGAGGCAACCTGTCTGATAGGCTCATTCAAGGAAAAATCAAGGAAGAACAACTTGGCATAAGCCTTAGGATCCTCTTGATCAATGAAGTGCACCACAGTAAGGATGCTGGCTTCAATGCCCCTGTTGCTTTGGTAGGCAAATGATAGGAATCGAGGTAGTCCTCTACCTCTTCCTTAAACTTCCACACCATCGTCCTCTCCAGACTCTTCATCACAATGCAGGTTAAGGCAACTGGGTGATATTCGTTACGCTCTTTAGGACTGGGCTTTTTGGGAACCGGTGTGATAATGGACCTTTCTCATATATCTGGCAGAGTGTGTGAATCAATAGACCTTTGAAAAATGTCCACCCATGCAGGGGCTAATTCCTCTGCAAAGGTTTTCAGAGTAAAGGCAGAAAGATCATCCCAGGCCATTTGTCTTTTTGAAAAGCTTAACAACACTGACCAGTCTTATTTGTGGCCTGGATACAGAATCGTCTGAGCTCATTAACCAGGGTCTCCTCATTTATTGCATGCAGGGTTATCTTTCTGGGTGTTATATTAGTTATATTAGTTATACACTTTATTACTCAATGAATCACTTTCATTTGATTCTTTATAGATTCTCTTTATAGAATTCTTCTTTATAGATTTATGGTCCGGGTCTTTCTGAGTCAATTTCTTACGTGTAGTGTCCTTCTGATGTTTCCGGTTTATGCATTCTTTGACCTCCTTAGTGATATAAGGCTTATTGTTTGAAAAATGTTTAACCTGTTTGACTGGTATCACAGAGTCCTCACAGAACTTGACACATGCAGCCGTGTTTTCATTGTTCCTATTTATATCTGGATCATTCAGTGCAGCCCAATCAGTGCAAAGAAAACAGCCTTTCAGTGTCTCCTTGTTCTCTGGAGACCAAAGTTTCACCAGCTTGATGAAGTTTCAGGCATACTTGTCTTCAGAAAGGTGCAGTATACAGGAATAAGTGGCCCTTTGTTTTGGTCAGAGCTAGGTGTGGTTTTACTGATGACAACACTGCCAAACTTGCACGGCAAATACAATGGTCACAAAACTGATGCATAGCAGTTCCAGGTCCCTGCCACTGATGGTCTCTCTCATGGTGATTTGACCACACTACACAGTCGCTAACCTAAACGCAGACCCTGCCTTTCCTGACCTGTTCAGATCTCTGTCGGCGTGCACAATGTGTGTTAAACCTTCCACCTCGACATATGCAACGTGGACGTCAGGCTGAAGCCATGTCTCCATCACCACCATGATGCACACGTCCCGGTATTCGTAACAGGTCGTTGAGTTAATCCGAAGTTCGTCCATTTTATTCCGTAATGAATGGCCATTTAATAGGATCGTCGAAGGTAGGGGTGGGCGGATGCCTCTCCTCCTCAGTCGCTGTCGCACGCCTCCCCGTTTACCTCTGAGCTGAATTCTGCCTCCGTCTCACGGGGGAGCGTATGTCTGCTGTTGTGGCTGCCTCCGCAGCTCTTTCAGTAGATAGGCCAGCTCAGTGGCTGTTTCAAAACTTGTGCCAGGGAAGTGCAATGCCATAAGCGCCTCCCTGGTGTAGGAGATCTTGTTTGTGCCCATTAGCCTCCAAAAAAAAAAAAAAACAACTCCCACACAAAGGGCACAAATAAATGCCCTCATGCCTTCCAAATGAAGTATCTGTGGTTTAAATGAAAAGGTACAGTCACAGACCTCAAAAAACACACTTTACGCACAAATTACGCAGCACAGTAGCCCAGGTCGCCTGCAGAGCAGCGCCCCGATGCTGTATATGTAAATGTAATATATATACATATGCATATACATGAATAATTGTGTAATATTTTCTATGTGAAGCATTAAGACTTACTGCTTAAAATGTAAATATAAATGTAAATAATAATAATAATAGTAATTCTTCTTCTTCTTCTTATCCCATGCAGGCACCATTGTGATTTTGTGGTTTTGTTTCTAACAGGTTCCTGTCGTAAGCGTGGAATCAGTGGCATCTATTAGCATTCAGTTTAAAGAGTTGACCACATTGCAGAACAAGACAACAAAGATCCTCATCATACCTCCAACTCAACTGACCATCATTGAGACCGACAAACCCATCTACAAACCGGGACAAACAGGTAACACATCATACCTTTTATCCATTTACAGTTAAATTTAGTGTTGTGGAATGTCAGTGAGTCAAGTTAGTTCCTGTTGTCACTCATATCATAGCAGCTATAAGCAGTCGTTCCCTCACAAGCCTCTCTTTTTCTCTCTCTTGAAGTTAATAAGACAAAAAACAAAACGCACCTTGTCATGTTCCCGAAAAACCACAAAGCGTAAACTCCGCTGTCCTGAAGATGTCAGAAATCCTAACTGACACCGGAGACTCCTTCCATGTTGAAACAAAGAAGTTTTTTTATCCATTTATGTAGCGTGTCTACTGTACACGTCCCTATGAATGAGCTGTTGCTATAGAAACGATAACGTATTAGAGCGAGCACATCAGTATAAACCCGTGATGTGCAGCTGCGCTACTGTCAGAGCTGCTGTTATAGGATATTACTCAACACCTTCTGACCAATCAGGATCCAGAATTCAGCTGTACTGTGCTATAAAACCTAAAGTCTGGAATGTTTCTTCAGTTCTCATGTGTGTATCTGCCTTTTGCTACCAGTTGCACTGTAAATTATTTAAGCATGTGTTAAAAACATTGAAACGAAACAACATTATCGTTATTATCTTTTTCTTCCCTGCAGTGAAGTTCCGCATCGTGTCTCTGGATTCCAATTTCTTCACCTACAATCGGACGGTACAAAAAAAAAACTTTTATCATTTCTCCAAATACAAGAGGATTTATTCATCAACTATGCTTATAGTTTTTTATGCAATTTGGTGAAACTGCTTTGTAAGCATTATTAAAAATAAACAATAGTAAACTTTTCGAAAAAATCGAAGTCCAAACTAACTGCAGAATTGAACATAACTACGTGTCAAAAACAAAACAAAAAACAAAAGAATACTAGAATTAAAATAATTGCCAGTAGAAATACTTGGAATTCATACAGTATTTTTTATGTAGCCGTCACTGATCCTTGACTAAGATAAGAATATTAAAAATAATTTTTTTTAGCATAATGACTGAAGATATGAACAGAATATTTTTAATGATAAAACATTGAGAATATTTAGTGTTTTAAAAGAAAAGTTACAAAGTTAAAAATAAAGAGTTTAAAATATAAATAATAAAAAAAATCTAAGAACTGTAAAATACATACGTAAAAAAAAAAAACAAAAACAATGATTACTATAATAAAAAGAATTTTTCTAGATTTGAAGTGTCTGAATTTTGGTGGAATTATATATATATATATATATATATAGAAAGTGTTGCTATAAAAGTTATATATTTAACATAATTACTCTCTTTTTTCTTCTTTTTTTTCCAGTTTCCAACAATAGAACTGCGGGTACGAGGCCGTGAGCAACATTCAACACTTATTATCTGAGAACTTTGTGTATTTATAATAAATATTTAGTATTAATAAGTGAACTTACTGCCTGAATAAAATGCTGTGCTCTTAGGAAACATGGCATTAAATGCCATTTTCTTATTAATGGACTTTTTTGAGCTCTTGACCTTGTGTTATGTGTTTGGTTTTCATTTTTAGGACCCGAACTCGAACCGTATTGGTCAGTGGCTGAACGTCTCCACGAACCGCGGTCTTGTGGATCTGTCATATCCTATAAACTCTGTGGCCACAAATGGGTATTATGTCATTACCGCCTGGAACGAGAAACACGAAGAGATCACAGAAACCTTCGAAGTCAAGGACTACGGTCAGACCCAGTTTATTTTTATTAATGTCCCGAGAGTATTTTAGTGATGGATTCACCAGTCATTTAACATTGTGTTTTTATACAAATGCCCCTAAAAGCAATGTTTGTAATACAAATATGAATTCTAAAAAATGTTCCTTAGAGAATTTGTCCCAACCAAAATTTTTGTGTCTGTAAAATCACTTTTGTTGCATTTTTAGTAAACAAATTACAAACAAACGTAATTGGACAATTGGCCGCTCAGCTGTTCCATGGCCAGATGTGTGTTATTCCCTCATTATTCCGCTTACAAGTAGGCAGCTAAAACGTCCGGAGTGGATTTGAATCGTGGCATTTGCATTTGGAATCTCTTGCTGTTAACTCTCAATATGAAGACCAAAGAGCTGTCACTGGTGAATCAAGCCATTGTTAGACTGAAAAATCAAAACAAACCCATCGGAGAGACAGCAAAACCATGAGGTGTGGCCGAATCAACTGTTTGGTAGGTTCTTAAAACATTTTTGGTGGATGATAGAATAATTCTTTCTCTGGTGAAGAAAAACCCCTTCACACAACAGCTGGCTAAGATGAAGAACATCCTCCAGGAGATAGGTGTATCTGTATCTGTGTCAAAGTCACCAATCAAGAGAAGACTTCACCAGAGTAAATATAGAAGGTTTCCTCAAGATGTGAGCCATTGATAAGCCTAAAAAACAGGAAGAACAGATTAGAGTTTGCCAAAAACATGTAAGAAATCCTGTACAGTTCTGGAACAGCGTCCCATGGACAGAAGAGACCAAGACCAACTTGTAGCAGAATGATGGGAAGAGACGAGAAGGGAAGGAACTGCTCATGATCTGAAGCACTCCACCTCGTCTTACGGCGTGGGCGTGTACGACTGCCAGTGGAACTGGATCTCTTGTATTTATTGATGACGTGACTGCTGACAAAAGCAGCAGGATGAACTCTGCGTCAAAATTCATTTATGATGGATGATGGACGATGACCTGATACTTTGAAAGCAACCCAATACTTTTTAAGGCAAAGAAGCTGAATGTTCTGCAATGGCCAAAGTCAATCACCTGACAAGAATCCAGTTGAGCTGCATTTCACCTGCTGAAGGTGACACTGAAGACGTACAACCCCAAGAACAAGCAGGAAGTGAAGACAGCTGCAGTAAAGGCACCTGGCAGAATATCACCAGGGAAGAAGCCCAGTGTCTGGTTACGCCTTTGGGTTCCAGACTTCAGACAGTCATTGACTGCAAAAGATTTGCAACCAAGTATTAGAAATGACAAGTTATCATAATGTTAAGTTGTCCAATTGCTTTTGGTCCCTTAAAAGGCGGAACCACTTATAAAAAGTGCTGTAATTCCTACACCCTCCCGTAGAATTGTAAATAACCTCAAATTAAAGCTGAATTCATTATTTAATTTCAACTCCAGTATGCTCTGGTAGACAGCTAACAATAACAATAACTTTGTCAATATGCAAATATTTATGGACATGGCTGTATATGTACGGTATATGGTTCTATGCAGAACATTTAGGGGCAAACTGATGCACCGTTTAGGGTTCTAGATGTAAGCATCGTTTCTGATAGTGTATTCTTACCTCAATTTTACATTAGCAATTGCACAATTGGCAAGAAGTAGTGCTTGGACCCCTATGATCACTGCTTCTGGTTATACTTCCCCCCCCCCAATCTTTTCACAGTTTTGAATATCATAATACAATGAAGCGAGATCTTAATGAAATAAATTATCGCGCCCTGCAAAACAGCAATGTTTATTCTCTCGTACAGTGCTGCCGATGTTTGAAGTGAAGGTCCAGATTCCTCCGGTCATAACCATCCTGGACACGAACGTTACGCTGAAAGTGTGTGCAAAGTGAGTGATCACAGCTCAGTAATGTTCTGTTTCATCACTCCAGCTCATGTCTAGATTTATTTAATCAATACCAATGTAACACATATTAATACTTCCCTGCATCAGTTATAAATCTTCTCCATCTTTAAATGGTTTCATTAATTTAAAAAATAGCATGCAAATTCAAATAACTTTTAACTTTTTCTAAAAAGCACGTATTAAAAATTCAAGTGAGTATTTTATATTAAAAAGTGAACATTTAAACTAAAACTTTGATGTCCAAAATAATAGAAAATTTATATTAATATATATATATATATTTATCAAATATACATTAATTACGCAATAATCATTTATATGATGCCTTATCGTGAAAAAGCTAATAATGTTTGATACACTCTGAAATTGTTTTAATTGATTAGGCATTTGTCATGTTTGATTGTAGCCACGTTTGGGCCGTGTCTCAACACATGTGTGTGTGTGTGTGTGTGTGTGTGTGTGTGTGTGTGTGTGTGTAGGGAATTGAAGTTTGCTGACTGGGTTTACCTGACAGCATTTGTGTGTAGAATCTATAGACAGAAATAACTTAAATAAATAAAATAAATAAACTAGACAGAAATTAAACTAAATTAAGCAACACTTAATGGAGTAATAAAAATGAAAGATAATGGTGTTTAAACACTGGAGTGGTTTGGAGGTGATTTATAATAATAATAATAGCTAATAGTGTTTTTAAAAGCATTCTTAATGTGGACACGGTGCATGTAATAATGTCTATAATGTCAATCTCACCTTAAAATATATTGTCACTAACAATTTTTGCTGAGCACAGAAATAGTAAATAGTAGTAGATAGTAATTTTTTTAGCATGGTTTTCCTTTAAAAATCTTTTTTAACCCAAACACATGACATTGTCATGTTATAAAACCATTATTCCACGATATTTGTTTTCCATCCTCTGCAGATATACATACGGGAAGCCGGTGAACGGTGTGGTGACGGCTGTCGTCTGCCACAACAGCATCAGATACTGGTGGTTCAGGCCATCAAGCTCACAGGCATCAGATATCTGCCAAAATTACACCATGCAGGTTAGTCTGTTCTTTCAATTTGAACTATTTCCAGTCCTTGTGTTCCCTTTAACCTTCTTTATAAACACTGAACTGCAGTGCTTTACCTTAAGGTTACTGTAAATCAGAGGTGTACAAATCCCACTCCTGCAACTTCCCAAAGGAATTCTCACCTAATCAGCATCAGCATTAGGATACCTGATTAGGACAGGTGATTAATAGGGATAAAAAGACTAAACAAGACCTTTTTTTTCTTCTTCAGACCGACAAGACGGGATGTGGACAACGCGTTTTAAATCTGAATGAATATGCGTTAACTGATTCACGCTATGAAAGTGTCATCAGCGTTCAAAGCGAAGTGAAAGAACAAGGCACTGGTAAGAGATTCCTGAAATCAAGCCTCTTATAATAATGCCTTCATTACAGTATAGAAGAATGAATGGTTTTATTATTATTATTATTATTATTATTATTACATACACATCTTTTAAATATTTACTATAAGTGAAATGATAAAAAGGTTCTGCATGAATATTTATTCTGGAAGGTTTTATATTACACGTTCCACTACAAGAAATAAATAAGTAAATAAATTAATAAAATGGATTACAAAAAATCCAAAAATATCTATATTTTATATTCAAGTAAATATATCTTGAATATCTTGTATGTAGGCAAATAAAAACAATACAAATATTTAAGTCTATGTCTAGATTTAAAAAAAAAAAAATTCTTATATATTGGCTTTAAACAAGTGAATTTTTAAAAATCTTATATAAACAGTTTTAATATTAAATATATAATATTGTATATACATAATGTCTGTGGCGTTACGAGGATAATGTAGCTAACAAATAATGGAAGATTATTACAGTAATTTATTTATTTATTTTTTACATTTGTTTATCTTGTAGGTGTGATTATGAAGGGTTCAGGAACCTCTTTTATAACAACTTCTATTGTCGCACTTTCATTTGAGGATTCACCACCAACGTTTAAGCCGGGAATGACGTATGAAGGAAAGGTAATGATGATACGGACCTGTTCGTTGCTCATTCCATGGCACTAGTGAACTAGTTAGCCATGCTGGTTAGGTGAACTATAGTATTTCATCATGGTTTGCTATCCAGCCAATAAACATTAAGCAATCTACTATAGTGTGCAGTTAAAAACCAGTAAGTGTCACTAACAGGTTAGCTAACATTTGGCTCATTTTTACAGTACATTGTGTAATTAAAACTAGTAGCTGACCATGCTAGCTAGCTAGCTGACATCAAGTTAACTATTTACTATGGTTTACTAGCCAGCTAATTAATATCAAATAAAATATTGTGTAATCAAAATCAGTATTCTTCGCTAATTAGTACATCAAGCCCATTTTCTTCTATCTATAATAGCTTAGATGATTTGATGTTTTTGTTTCTGACCTTGTGCCATTCCTGTCCTTTTTCTTTAGATTAAACTGACCGACCCAAACTCCAATCCTGTTAAAAGGACACCGGTGTATCTGACTCTAAGTTATGGTAATAATATAAATTCAGTCCAGGAGCTGGTTACAAATGACGAAGGGATCGCGCGGTTTTCTCTCGACACTGAACCGTGGGGTCTGGAGCAAGTCTCTTTAAAGGTGAGTCTTTATTTCCTTTTTATCTTGTTTCAAATTGTTTTAAAATAAATTTGCAAGAACGCTTAGCAGATTTTCGATGGATCAAATATGTTTGTGGTCTCTCTAGAAGTTAATAAGACAAAAAAAAAAGTTACAGCTTTAACTCGGACTGCTACAAAGCACTGACACTGGAGACTCCTTCCAAAAACGTTACATACATTAACATATTAGAACGAGCACATTAATATAAACTGCTGCTGTTATAGAGAAATATTCAACACCTTCTGACCAATCACAATCCAGAACTGAGCAGCATTGTGCTATCATGTCAGGGTGCTTTATTTCCTGTTTTTCCTCCTATTTTTTTTTTAGGCACACTATGAAAAGATTGAGAGACCAGTGATATATAAGAATAATCAGCTCACGCCATCCTACCCAACCGTCTACCTCTGGCTTCAGCCGTTCTACTCTAAGAGCCGAAGTTTTATTGAATTGCAGAGCAGCTCAACGCCTTTCAGGTGTGATAAAAAAGCTAACGTTGAGGCTCAGTACGTGATAAACCACAGCTCATTCAGAGAACGCAGAATCAAGACCTTATCCTTCTTCTACATGGTGCGTCTGCCTTTCATTCTAACATTATAACTTGGGATTATAAGGACGATTACTTTACCTTACTGTACTTCAGGATTATTTTTAAAGGATTTGTACTTCACAAGGGTTTCTATCTGAAAAGGACTACTTAGAAAGACTCATGCCTCGTGTACTCACTACATATTTTTCAGTTAGACCTATTCTTTACAAGTTACAAAGATCAGCACTGCCATATTTTTATCTTATGCAGAAATGTAATTCGACTAATACATTTTTGAGTATTTTAACATTATTATTATGAACTTTATGATCAAATCCGTCAGTCCAATTTGGGCCAGTTTGTCCAATCGAATCCATCAGCCAATCATCTTTGCACAAGAACAGTTAGTCTTATCATGCATTAAAGTTGATTCAGGTTTAAATGACTCATTCTCCTGTGCTATGCTGCGCGTCTGTAGGTGATGTCCAGAGGACATTTAGTTCAGCAAGGACGTCTCTCGGTGCCCATCAGCCCAAACCGAGGTTTGTAAATCTGTCAATCCGTAAACAAACTCCCCACAACATGCAAAACATGTATTTTGTAACAATAAGTGCTGTAGAACTTTGCTTCAATATTAGCTACGTAGCTGTCATTCTTAATGCGATATGTTTTTACATTTTTAAGCTTTTTTAAATGATGATGTGCCGGTGATCAATGCACAGCTCTGAAAATCGATCTGTTTTGTAATAGAGATCAGTGGCAGAGTGTTTCTGTCACTGCAGAACGTGGACAAGTTGTCCCCCATCGCTCAGGTGGTCCTGTACACGCTCCTTCCCAATGGTGAGGCCGTGGCAGACAGCATGAACTTCCCCGTTCAACCATGTTTGACTAACAAGGTCAGAAATTCAGTTTTCATTAAGTTACCGATGATGCTTTTTATTATTGTTTTTATTTTGTCGTTGTTGCAGCCCTAGTAGTTATCTTTATGGAAAGTAGTGTTACTACATTTAAATATCGTTTTAAAGTATTTGTATGAACCACTATGTGATGCCATGTTGGTGGCCAATGCACTTAAACTCTGAATATTTAGCTGTTTTGTAACAGAGATGAAGGGCAGACTATCAGGGGCTGTTCCTATCACAGAAGTTCAGTCAGTTTGTATCATTATCGCTGCCCATAAACCTTTTATAGCTGCTTTTTATACTAGAAGTCTTACTTTTTGCATCATACAAGATTCCTATTTTACTGGGCACATTATGTGTAACTGTATGTGTGTATCTGAAGATGCGAAATACTCCCATGGCTCAATATCATCTTTGGCTGCATCTTTACAATCAGAATCACCTTTATTGCCAAGTACTGTAGGTTTACATGTACAAGGAATTTGTCTTGGTGTACTGGTGCTTAGAACAGTAACAGAAAAATACAAGAAATAAAAATAATATCAGAAAGGTAAACAAAATATAGAAATATAAAAATTTAGGAAAATATAATAAAATAGAGATAGAGACAAAAATAGCTCATTCTTTTTGGGAAAATTGTTCAATCTCAGACAGATCGTATGGAGACCCTTGGAGAAAAGCAAATTTTCAAGTCTTGCTATTCAGTTTCTCGGTTTTCCTTCAGCGTAGCTTTTGCAGTCTGCTCAGCTTTATTGTCTTCTATAAATTTTCTTCTAGGATTGATGAGTATTTGTCTCCATCCATCCTGCTCTCAGCTCTAACCAGTTTCACATTCCTTGCTGATGAAACACGTCACGACATGATGCTACCACCACCATGCTTCACACCATGTTTATTTTTCATGAGCAGCAATGACCAGCCGTCTAAAAAATATTATATTTAACATTTAACAGACAAACTGAAGGTTCTTCTTGGTCTAACCAGAGTTTTTATTTATTTTCTTTCTTTCTTTCTTTCTTGTTGTCATGATTTTTCAGGTGTCTCTGAATTTCACGTCTCCTTCTGAGCTTCCTGGTGATGAGACAACACTGACCCTGAAAGCTGCTAAAGGCTCGCTGTGTTCAGTGAGAGCCATTGATAAGAGTCTGCTGCTGCTGCAACCAGAGCAAGAATTCACCATCGAATCTGTGAGTTACAGACTTACAAAGTGTCCATCATTTCAGTCATTCATATAAGTTAAAAATATGAATTAAAACTAAAGTAAAGCTAGAAGAACCTTGCTCTGTTTTTAATAAGACAATAATGACCAATTTAAATGTCTTTATGGCCTTTGTAACTCATAATTCATTTTCTGAAGAACTGAAAATTAGAATTTGATTATTTCGATTAGATTATGTTCCATACAGTTATGTTAAAAAAGCACGTTTTTACATAATTTTTGAAAAAAGAAAACAGCAGAACAAAAAAACCCCTAATACTATAAACTGTAAAATTATAAAACTATAAAATTAATACTGATTAAGAGTATATTTAAAACTTTATACCTTAAATGTGAGGTGAATTTTGATATCAGTGTCACTGAATAACAGATTCAAGTTCCAAGTTTCCAAATCTTTTGGCATTTATTTAATAAACACAATTTTACAGATGTGTATGATTTTTTTAACCTGATTTTTTTAAATGTAAATACATTTCTAAACTTACATATTTTTAATACATGGCCTGTTGGTAATTATAACAATTATATAGTTATATATTATATAGATTTTTGGACACTAACGTAGTGTTTAAAAGGTATCACAATGCCGCACTAAATGAGGAATAATGTCATGCTGTTGTTCCAGGTGTTCAACCTGCTGCCTGTACAGATGTTATCAGGATATCCATACATGACCTATGATGAGGAACCGTACCCATGTTGGGGGTACCCACCTATCTTCGTCAGAGAACCAGTGGAAAGAAAGATCCGTTATTTTCCTTACTACGGAAAAGTTGACGTGTACAACATCTTTAAAGTAAGACTGTCATTGGATCTCTGATCCTTCGTAATTAGACATATTCAGTTATACAATATATCATATTATAGCATAGTACTGTTGAACTGTGGACTCTGACTGGTCAGAAGGTGTTGATTAATTTTCTATAACAGCAGCTCTGACCGCTAACTTGTTTTGAGGACATTCCACAACATTAAATATAACTCTAAGCAGATAAAAAGTGAGTGTAAGTGGGCACTGTTGTTTAATACATGAAAAAAATTCTAACTGCTGGCAAATGTCTTGAAAAATATTTTAATATTTTTAATATGTTGTTGATGAGTTTCCAACAAGGAGTCATTTATGCCTAACATATTCACCACTCACAGTATGTTTATGTGTATTGCATGGTCTTCTTTTCTTTTGGGAGATGGCAATCTGATCATTCTGTTCCTCTTGTATCTATATATTGTAAGATGTAATGCTAATGTTTTGGGAGCTTGGGTGACTGTGATACTATTTTGTGTTTCCTCTCAGGATGTTGGAATCAAGATCCTGACCAATGCTGATATCAGAAACACTTCTGTGTGCTCTGAGGCTTTGCCATATTTGAGGAGTGAGTGAGGTTTTTTGGTCACTTTTTCATTTGGCATTAAGACATGTACAGTATTTTATATTGTTATATACTGTAGCTTAGAAATCATTTTCCCATCCACAGCTGAAGGCATGGGAGAACCGGTTCTCTTAGCCAAAGAAGGTGTTTTAGATGCCACCCTTCCAATCCAACCAGTTGTCACCATCCGCAAATATTTCCCAGAGACGTGGATTTGGGATCTTGTTTCGGTCAGGTGGGTACTGAATGTTGGAACCATGTTTTTTTGTGGTTACTCGTTTGTGTTACTGAGTCATTGTTATTTTCTGTACAGTCAGTCTGGAGTGGCAGCCCTTATTAAAACAGTCCCAGACTCCATCACTACGTGGCAGGCTGATGCGTTTTGTACGTCACCTGTCGGGTTCGGAGTCGCCCCGAAAACTGAGCTCACTGCCTTCCAGCCTTTCTTTGTGAGCCTCACCATGCCGAGCTCCGTCATCCGAGGAGAAGCGTTCACACTCAAAGCCACTGTCTTCAACTACCTCAAAAGCTGTATGATGGTGAGCTGAATCATTTCAGTTGGTGAAAAAAGTTGGTTCCGTTTTCAGCTAACCGATGGAATGAAAACTGTGTGTGTTAAAGGTGAATGTGATTTCGGCTGACTCGAAGCAGTTCTCCATGCAAAAGTGTAAGAACTGCAGTTACACGCGCTGTCTGTGTGCTGACGAGAGCTGGACTGTCTCCTGGACCATCACACCACTGGTTCTGGGTACGTCAGACTTTTAAACTTAAAGGTCATGAAAAATGCTGGAACAGGAAGTTTTTACAGCTCTGCAAGGATACAGATAATTACAACAGAAATAAGCTTTAAGGAATGTAGCTTCATTTTTAAAATATTGTAATTTAAGCACATTTATTAATACATAATTTTATTTAATAGACAAACAATTCTATATATAGTAAATGTGTGTGATTTCAAACTGTAATATGAATGTCACCTCGGTTATCTCCATATGTCTAACTTCCATCATATTAAGCACAAATTATACACTGCATGATGAAAGGAAATTGAACACAGGCATGCAATCACAACCAAAATGTTCAGTTTTTCTGTAAAATGCTTTGGAGCTCAGTGTTGACTTCTGCAGAATTATGAAAAGCGATGATTTCTTGCTGTGTGTTATAGGGAAGGTTAGAATCAATGTGACGGCGGAGGCTGTAAAGTCGTCGATTTGGTGTGGGAAGAGTGCCGTTTTTGTACCACAGAAAGGACGCATTGACACAGTCATTAAAACACTGCTAGTGCAGGTGATTACATTATTATTTCTAATAATAATAATAATAATAATAATTTAGTTTAATTCTGGGCTTCCTGCACATTTTGCAGGTAAGGAGCACTCACAGGATACATAATTTGTAAATGTAAATGTAAGTGGCATGTAAAACTGACATAACATTTTACTGACACTGTAATTAGCACAGAAGGTGCATAGGCACCCTATTGTTATTCTACCTTTTCTTCTTCTTCTTTTGGCTAGGGTGTCTGTGGCAGCTCATAGAACCATCTGGTAATAAGTTGTGAAATTCGTCACACTGATTGGGGCGGATGTAAGGAACATTCTGACCAAATTTGGGCCAAGTTCTGCTAACTCTCTAGCGCCACCATCGGGTCAAATTTTGACCTAATTTGGAAGTACATTTAAGGTCATAGCTTTGTGTCCAAAATTTAAAATCCCTGAATTCCCTTGGTCGAGACAAGTTCAGTGCACTGTATGACGTCAATTTATGCCTAATTAGATTTTGGATTTTGTCAAAAACAGTTTTTTTCGCTAGTCCTCCTATAAATTTTGTCCAATCATCACCAAATTTAGCACCCATCATCTTCATAGTAACCATTTTGCTGCCCATTTGTTCATCTAGACCTTTCCTCCTACAGTCAGAGAATTCCAACGCTGTCTGTGGTCAAAACATACACATCATGAGTGAAACTACAAATCACTCTTGAATCTCTTTACATAAAGTTATGGCACATCTGTGAATTGTGCTTTAATTGTGATTATAATTGTATTTTTATTCTGCTGCCATTTTCAGGCTGAAGGAACTAAACAGTATAAAAGCTACAATGAGCTTCTCTGCCTATCAGGTCAGACACAAGCCCTATTCTTTCTTTTTCTTTTTTGTAAGATATTAATATATACTTCATACTGTCATTTGTGAATCGTTCACTGGTAGCACTTTTAATGTACTTTACTATATATAATGCAATAAATTACATATTAAAAACGGAGTGCAGAATGTGTTTTGTACAAAAAGCTTTTTCTAAATTATTCTATCTTGACATTTGATTATCAGTCCATTCTGTTGAGTTTGGGCTGAAACAGAATTTTAGAGGAAGGTGGATCTCCTGGAACAGGTTTCATGGACTTTGCTAGAGCAGAGATCCTTAATTCCAGTCGTGAAGTGTCAGTCTAGTACAGAATCAGGTACATTAGGGACCATAGAGGTACATGACATTTATCAAAAAAGCCAGACCAGATGTAATCCAGACATAGAGCTGAGACATTACGTGTCTTGTTCAGGGATCCACTTTGTCCTCTGTAGTTTGTATGACATGTTCTCTCTGTTTTCTCTCTGTTAGAAGGTACAGTTCAGAAGACAGTCTCACTAACGCTGCCCAAGATAATCGTGGAAGGTTCGGAGACGGCTTCCGTCTCTGTGGTGGGTGAGTTGAAAAACTGTTTCTATTTCACCAGTTTATCCAGTTTTGGTAAAATGTATGGCATTAAAACAAGTTTATAAATAATGTGTTAAGATGACATTCCGATAGATTTCTTTTTAAAAAACACTGAAACAGTTAAAAACATGAACGAAAAGAATAAAACCTGAACTTTTTACTTTGTTTGTCCATGCTCTTGATCAAGCTGTGCACAATATGTCATTATCACTCACGTAGAGGACAGTTATTCACTCAAAACGCAACACTGTGATTTTATTGGACTTTGTATAATTAGAAATGGTTCTAGCTTTGAACATAGAACCTTCATTGAAAAGGAGAGAAGAAAGAACCCTTGACTTTTTTTTTCTTAAAATTGGCTAGCTTGTGCTCGTTTAGTAACACCAACTTTTCACAATCCAATTAAATTAAAAAGAAAAATGAAAGAAAAAACATCCTGCTTTTTATAACGCGTTCTCTGCAGGTGATCTGATGGGCCGAGCTCTAAAGAACCTGGCGAGTCTCCTGGTAATGCCGGGTGGCTGTGGAGAGCAGAACATGCTGCACTTCGCTCCCAACATCTTCATCCTGGAATACCTGGAGAGCACCAACCAGCTCACACCTCAGATCAGGAGCACAGCTGAGACCTACCTCGTGAGCGGTGAGGACTCGGTACAAGACATAACATCTCTGTAGATTATGGCAAGTGCACAAAATGGAAGATGAAGAAATTTATAAATGTACAGATGAGAGCAAAAGCCTCAGCTGTTTATCAGTGAAGAAACGGTATGGCCTGTTGTAGGGGTGTGCATCAGTGACATGTCTTGGTAACATATTTTAGTATTTTAGTGATAACTATTAAAATTATTTAGTATGTACAGTATATCAAAATGCTATCGTTACTTTCTTTCTTTATGGGACTTAAAGTCTTAATCAGTGAAGCCAGTGCTCCACAAAAACCCCCTCCCTTTCTTCCCAGGTGTTTAGTGACTTGGTAGAGACTTAACTAGTAGTTAGGAATTGGCAATAACTAGATTTGGATAAAAGTAAGTTAAAAAAATAGCACGAAACTGTATGTGTCTCCTGCACAGGATATCAGACAGAGCTGAGCTACAAACACACTGATGGCTCTTACAGTGCTTTCGGGATGAACGATGCATCAGGAAACACATGGTGAGTTTCAGAGAAAACAGACGAATTTGAAAGTTGAACAGCTCAAACGCTGAAATATGGGTATTGTTTTTGTTAAAATGTCGAAAAAAGCCGTCAGACATTCAGTAGGAAATGTAGAAAAGAAAAAAATAACACAAAATAAGCACATAATGTTATCCGAAGAAAACAGCTAAGCATGTGGAGTGTGGGTTCACCGGAAACAGAGACTCTAAAATAGTTGTAGTAAAATAATCTGTTACTGTTCTCACCCTGAAGTTGATTATTTTCCTATGACAGCACCACCTGAAATGTTTTATTGCACTTATAACACATCAACTTGTGATTACAATTTTTTTTATTGTTTAAAGACCAAGAAACTGCAAAGTGTAAACTCCTCTGCTCTGAAGATAAAGTTACACCTTTATCTACCTTTTTTTAGTCCATTTATGTGGGGCTTCTGCCATACTAGTCCCTGTGAATCAGCTGTTACTATAGAAACAGTCCCTGTGAATCAGCTGTTACTATAGAAACAGTCCCTGTGAATCAGCTGTTACTATAGAAACAGTCCCTGTGAAT
>CM074981.1:26919076-26930522 GCA_037576825.1 Pangasius krempfi | reverse complement strand
GTCCCTGTGAATCAGCTGTTACTATAGAAACAGTCCCTGTGAATCAGCTGTTACTATAGAAACAGTCCCTGTGAATCGGCTGTTACTATAGAAACAGTCCCTGTGAATCAGCTGTTACTATAGAAACAGTCCCTGTGAATCGGCTGTTACTATAGAAACAGTCCCTGTGAATCAGCTGTTACTATAGAAACAGTAATGTATTAGAAAGAGAGCATTAATATAAACCTGTGATTTGTAACTGTACTGTCAGAGCTGCTGTTCTAGAAAATTAATCAACACCTTCTGACCAATCACAGTCCAGAATTCAACAGCGCTGTGATCAGTATGATCAATATACATTACAAGTAATTAATGCTTACTGTACATTATTTAATAATTACATTAATAGATTTAATAACTTATGCTAAGAAATTAGTGTTCCTTATTAGTGAACCATGACCATAAATAAGCTGACAATAAAAAATATGAACTAATGGCTTAAATAAGACGCTGTTGGTTGTGGTGTTTTTACAGTTAACCATTTATCTGATATCAGCTCAATGTGTTAATTTTATTACATTTCATTTATTTTGTATGGACTTATTTTAATCATGGATGCTGTAATTTAGTGTCTCAACATCAGAACATTAGAAGTTATTCATTGTTTACTTTGAAAGCTACAGAGAACTTTATTCACATTTGCACGTTTTGTAAAAGTTTTATGATTATGAATAAAGTTTTATTTGACAACACTTTTATGACGACCAAAACAAAACAAAACAAAACAAAAAGATTCCTGCTATGTTTTCGACCTTTCAAATAAAGATTGTGATTCTGATTTCAGACTACTGAAATCTGTCGTGTTTGTGTTCTCAGGCTGACGGCGTTCGTGATGAAGTCTTTCGGAAAAGCGAAGCGATACATCTTTATAGATCAGGTGTTTGTGGATCAGGCGAAGGCCTGGCTCGGTCAACGTCAGCAGGCTAACGGATGCTTTGCCTCAGTGGGACAACTCTTCCACACCGACATGAAGGTCAGGAGAGCAGTCTGAGTCCAATACCATGTACTGTTAGAGGAAGATAATCAAAGACAAAGTGGTGTGATGAAGCGCAGTTAAAATCATCAACTTTGTAGATCTTAGGAGGAAGTTGTAGCTCAGTGGTTAAGATGTTGGACTCCTGATCAGAAGGTTGAGAACTTATTAGAACGAGTGCATTAATATAAACCTAAGATTTTCAGCTGCACTACTGTCTGAGCTGCTCGCATATAAAATTAATCAACACCATCCGACCAATCAGAATCCAGAATTCAACAGCACTGTGGTGCACACAAATTTAATCTTGTTGTGAAGTATTATGGAGTATCTGTAATATCTCTCTCTCTCTCTCTCTCTCTCTCTCTCTCTCTCTCTCTCTCTCAGGGAGGAGTGAATGATGAGGTGACCCTCTCAGCGTACATCACGGCTGCAATGCTGGAGCTCAATTACACAGTTACAGTGAGTAAACTGATTCACCGAAAAAATTCTTCTTCACTCAGGGACTTTGATAGTACAGTGGTGAAGATATAATGATAAACATACGCTACAATAAGTATGGGAGCAAGCAGTGATTTTTAAAATGAATATACAAAATAGTTTACAATGAAGTCAGTTTTTCTAACGCTACTTTTCTTAATATTTATTAAAGCTTTAAGTCTTAAAATTACCTTGAGACCCAATTGAAGATTCAAGTCCTCATTGTTTGAGAATGCAGATGACGTGTAAAAAAGCTGACAACATAGATTTCTTTATTTTTATGTAAATTATGACAGTTCAGATACATCTGTTTGTCTTTGATGGATGGATCATGATACTGTTAGATCACAGAATTATCACTGCTGACATTCACTGGGAACTTTTGGTCGCTTTATAGATGATATGGTTTCTTTGCTATATGATGCCAGGGAGAGACTGAACAGGGTCCGTATTTAAACAATTGATCAATAATAGGTGATCAAAACAATAGGCCCCCTGGTGTCCTCATGGGGAAAGCTGTAAGCATTTAAAAGGAAGAAAATAGTTCTGGGTTACTGGGTCCTTTTAATGAGTCAATCTGGTAGCTGTATCATCTAGTCTTGGCCTGAAACTGAAAAGAGCTCTTTGCTTAGCTTGGTCTTCAGGCTCCAACGTGCTTATTCAGCAAGGCCTGAGGTTTTGTGGGTGGAATTATTTTTTTAATACCCAGCACTTGACAAACAATCTTCATAATTGTCCCTGTAAAATGTGGACCTTGATCACTGTCTATGGCACATGGTACGCCCCATATTGGAATTATTCCTGGCAATAATGCTTTGTCCATGTCGGCTGCAGTGTTCCAGCCTCCAACCACTTTATAAAACAACACAAAGATAAAATCAGAATCTAACATTAGATACATTTGTTCATCTACATATTGCAGGATCCTGTGGTAAACAGCGGTCTTACGTGCCTGAGGAATGCATACACTCAGGTGACCTCCACATACGCCAAGGCTCTCCTCTTCTACACCTTCACGCTAGCTGGAGATCAGGGGATGAGGAACACACTCATCTCAGACCTGGATGCACAGGCCATAATCTCAGGTTTGATGCTCCTACATCTATTTATTAAAAAAAACACTAATCTCTCAGAGAAAACTGACTGCATTCTCCAACTGGCTCAAGACTTTGTACATGTGTAGGCCAGGCTTTAGGAAGTCAGTATGTAATTTTGATTTATATAGCAGATGTAGGAGCAACTTATGTTGACCACAGAGCTGTAAAAAATCATTAACAGCAATTAAAACAATTGTCAAAGAAACTTTTTCAGAGACTAAAAAAGTGAGCTCTAATTCCCAATTTAAAACTGTAGAGTCCATTTTGGAGAATTAAGTGTTTTTTTAATTGTGGATTCTGGCATTTGTTGGAGAAAAAATATTTTCTGTGTTGAATGTTTTGGCTTCTTTTTGGAGATTGTTGGTGTTTGTTTGGGGCTGAAAGTGTTGTCAGTGTTGATGGTGTTGGTTGGTAATTGTTGGTGATCATTCTGCAGTAAACATACATTATTGTGTGTTGGTCATTTGTTGTTGTGTTTGTTTCTGGGTTGATGATGTTTTTGTCAGTGTTTGTCGGAGAATTGTGTTTTTCTGTGGTAATGGTGTTGGATGGTATTTGTTAGTGAATATTTTATGGCTGTGTTTTGGTGAAATTTTGTTGTGTTTTTTGTTGATGGTTTGTTGTTGGTGGTGAGTGATGAATGATATTGTTTGTTGAAGTGTTTGATTGATGGTGTTGTTTGGAATTCAGTGGTGAATTGTTTACAGTAAAGAACATTACTGCATGTTGTTAGTTTTGTGTTTGTTCTGTTAATTGTTAATGGTTTGTTCGTGTTGGTGTTTGTTGTGGTTTGTTGTAAAATGATAGAGAATATGGGTGGAGTTTCATTAGTGCTTTTGATATGTGCATATTTGTGAAGTAATAGTGACTGTTAGTTAATTGTTAGTGAATGCTTTACAGCTGTGTGTTGGTGATTTTGTTGTTGTAATGATTGGCGGTTTGGGAATTTTGCTATTGGTGAAAGAGGTCAGTGTTGGTGTTTAATTAAAAATGCTGGTGTTTAATTGAGATTTTTAGTCTTGTTTGTAGTTTGTTCCTGTTTGTTGATGTGCAGTAGTGTTGCTGTTTAGGGACATTTTGATATCTGAGAATGTTGGTGTTGGGTTTTTGTTATAAATGATTTTATATTGCAATGGCTTGAGTATTTCTCTCCTATCTCCCACAGGGGGCGGGAGGCACTGGAGCAGAGTGAATGACGGGTCAGTGACGGACTCTTTAGAAGTGGAGATGACCTCGTATGTGCTCCTGGCTCTGATGTCCGGACCCGAGCTGTCCGGGTTTGGTCTGGGTTACAGCGTCAGCATCGTCCACTGGCTTTCTCAGCAGCAGAACGCCTTTGGGGGCTTCGCGTCTACACAGGTGCATATCTTCCACACCTTACACACTAAATAAGGTGAACATAAATGGATCACTCAGTTATAAGACTGTTGTTATGGTTACATCTCACTCTGTTCTAAGAACTTTAATTATATTATATTTCCATGGTATATTTATTTTCTGTGGAAATCCAGAACCGTGAAAGCAAAGTGCAAATATGGTCGTAACCTAATGTTTTATTTATGATCGTTGTCATGGTTACATTTCAACATGGTAACATAGTATTATGGGCTGTGTTAAAAGCAATTCTGTCTGTTACTTGATTAGACTTACTGTAGATTATACTTTTGTGTAAAAAGTAGTAAGTAGAGAAAGTTCAGACAGAAATGTTGGACTGGGAGGAACAATTAAAATCAGGATTATGGTGTATATAACATTTCCATCTTTTTTTCTAAAAACCATAAATTGATGGATGATAAGCATGGACACTGTACATGAAAGGGTTAAATTTGTTCTCTTTATATTATTTTCCATCATCTAGGACACTGTTGTGGCTCTCCAGGCTCTGGCGAAATACAGTCTCGCCACCTACAGTCCATCAGGAACTGTTACTGTTACTATAACATCACCATCAGGGCTGATTACCACATTTACCATCACTCAGAGTAACAGGCTGCTGTATCAGGAGAGTCAGCTGCAGGAGGTTCCTGGAGATTACAACATCAAAGCAGAAGGGAAAGGCTGTGTGTACGTGCAGGTTGGTATATCACCTTTTCCCACTTTACCTACTCACCTCAGTTCCTCAGGTTTAAATATGACTGAAAGGAGGATGAGTGGTGCTAATAGTGTATTTCTTTCTTCTAGTTCACTGTGGCCTACAACATCCCTCCTCCTCCTGACCAATCTTCATTCATCATCTCGGCCTCAGCATCTGGAAACTGCAGGGTCCCAAATCCGTCTCTGGAAGTGACCATTACTGTCATGTGAGTTCTACTGCAACTCCATAAGCAACAAAGTGATAGCAAACGAGACTGAAGAATAATCTTAATTAATATAGACAATGCAAAAAACCCCTGCATTAATAAAGAAGGCAAATATTTGTAATTGAATTATCTTTCCTGATACATCTATTTAAAAAAAAATGGTTGTTAATGATTTGAATCAGCTTGAAGTAAAGCGACTATTACTTAGAAAAAAAAAACATGCTCAGATATAATCGCACGGCTAAAATGTGTCTCAACCAAACATTTTGACAGGTTGGATTGATAAGGCAGTTCCTGTTATCGCCCCAAGGTTGATTATTTTCCAATAACAGCACGTCCCAAAGTGGTTTAGTCCTTACTTATACCAAAATTAACGTTTTTATTAATTAAAGAATGACACGTCAGTTTATAGTGGCATAAACTAACATAAAAGTTAATCACCACCATCTGACCAATCAGATTAAAGAATTTGCCAGCGCTGTGTTGAAATGATAAATAACAATCATGTATTCACATAGAACCTTCTACAGCCGAAATCTAAGTGCTTTACAAACAAAAAACAAAAAGACCAATGAAAGATTAATGAAAGCATTTATAATAAAGCACTTTAATGGTGTAATCTATAATTAAGCAATATCGCATGAGCAAGAGTGCGATTATACTGAATATCGTAGGTACGAGGCCGAGTGCTGTAGATAATCACAGCCGTGTCGATATTCAGTACAAATTTTCAGTATATATTTCTTTTGTTCATATAATTCTATAAACAAGACATTAATATCAAGTGCGTGACATTTCAGACACAATATGAGCGAATGTTTTGTTTATTTTTGCTCCACTAGCTGACTTTATTTTCATGTAAAATGCATTGTTTGCCATGTCTGCTGATGTTGTCGCTAACTCTACTGTAGTAACTGTTTCAAACTAAGAAGTGGAATTTCATGTTGCGAATACAGAGGAGCGGAGTGATGCACGCAGTGAGACGTCCCAGTGCGGTTATAGGAAACACAAGCACTCTTGGAACACTGCTCACCCAATCAGTAAAGCCGAACTAACTGCTGTATAATCATGAATAAACAGAAAAATACGAAAGCTACTACAAATCATGAAAAATAAAATTGAGTAAAATACAGTGATCAGTGTGTGAACCTAATAATCAGCTCTCAGTCTTATATAAGGATTTCTCACCCAGCTAAATACTGGGTTTATCATTACATGGATTTTATTTATTTTTAGAAAAGGTAATTGATTGTGGATCATATCTTTTCATCACATATGAAGAAATCACAGAACATGAGTGATTAATCTCAGAGTAATTGAGTGAGTGATTAATGATCTTTTAATTTCAGGTATAACGGTAATCGACCGAAGACCAACATGGTGGTCATCGAAGTCAGGCCTCTTTCAGGATTCAGTGCAGACGAGACGTCTGTGAAGCTTGTGAACAGCGATTCCAGTGTAACGTAGACCTTTAATAAGGAGTGAAGAGCATGCTTACAGATCTAAATATTTATCATACACTTACTCAGTATAAGTTAAAATTTGATGAGCCATGCTGACAGAACAATGAAACTCAAATGGAAGACTTTTCAGTAACTTTTCATTCATATTTCAGAGCATCAGCTCACTGACCGCTTATTAAATTGCCGGATCAGTGATTTTAAAAAAATTCTTATGTTTGGTTTTGTTTTTCTAGTCAACTGACGGAGCTGTGAAACGTGTGGATCAAATTGAGGGCGACATCATCATCTATCTGGATGGAGTAAGAACACACACACACACACACACACACACACACACATACACCAATATATAATACACTGGGATTTTTAGTTATAGTAGCGTTGCTATAAAATCGAAATAGACGATGTGGGTCATTCATGTGTACGTGGTAAATGGAACAGGAGGATTAATTTTGTTTAAAATTAATCTGTCTGTTTCAGCTGACAAAGGGAAAGGAAAAAGAGTACACCCTGACCATCGTGCAGTCTGATGGAGTGGAGAACCTGAAACCAGCCGTCGTGAAGGTTTACGACTACTACGAGACCGGTATGCATCGATCTGTTCATCTTTAGCAACCGGTAGAAGGTCTACATTTAGCTGTTCAGAGCTCACACTGTATCTGTGGTTGGTTTTGTGTAAGAATGCAGGACCTAGAGCCTGATTTCTGTTCTTTTCTCTCCTTCTGTAGGTGACGTGGCTGTAACTGAATACTCCTCACCATGTCCATTTCAGTGAGAGTGTGTTCAGGATCGGAGAAAGAGCACAGCAGGAGATTTTTTTTCCCCCCCTTTGACTTGTTTTATGGCTATTTCTTGTCCTAATGTTCAACTTGAATAAGCAAAATCACTTTTGGTGTTAGGAAAGGTGACTGTTTCTTTCCAGTATACAGTATAATCATGTAGTGAAAATTCATTTATAGATGTAATGTCACTTCATAAGACAATTTTTTTTATGACCATTTATTATTTTGATCTATTCAAGTCTTTGAAAGAAATCAGTCAGTAGCACTTTACAATTTTATTCGGATGAATTTTGAACATCACCAAACGTAACGCTACTAACAAGCTCAACATTATTCAGCTGCTTTTACTGAACTAGCTTTTTAGTTGTGAATTTATTTGTGTCTTTAGGTCGCTGTTCTTGAGGTTTCTGTATTTGCTGCTTTTCTCCACAGGATGGCAGAGTTTGTAGAAGTCAAACTTCCTCTTATTCTTCTCTCTTTGAAAATTGACCTCAAGTTGATGAACAAATAAAATGACAATGCATATATAAAATATATAAAGTTCCCCAATGATCATTATTTCACCTGTGTTTTGTCGTCTCACTCTATTGTGTTTATGGTCTGTCTTGATGAGGTCTTGTTCCATGCTTCTAGGCTGCTTCCTCGTTAATTAGCTATAGTTCCTATATAATCTGGTTTAGTCATTTGTAGGGGTGCAAAAGCCTGAGAGCACGAGTGAAAATGCTTCTATTGTGCATTCATTTCTACTTCAATATGACAATTTTCATTACAAATTATATTGTTGACAACGACCTAAAAGTAGAACAGTAGAACCTTTGAAATATTTACATGAATGTCAGAGTTTCTTAGTATTTGCTAAATGCTCATTAATTTGCTTTAATGACAGTGTGCATTAGATCAAATCAATCAGAGTGTCATCTGAACACCAGAAGAGATTAGGTATAATCTCAAAACAGTTAGCATGGTCAAGATCACACATTTGCTTACATTTAAATAAGGACCTAGACATAGTGCAGAATCTTGAATATTAACATTCAAGATACTGAACTTTCACTTTCTTTGTTTTCAAATATTTCAAAATTCTAAAACCTTCTATTTATTTCCAATTTTAAATGAAAAAAAAAAAAAATCCCATATTTTCAGTGTGGTCTCTGACTTTTGGACCCCACTGTATGTTAAAATCGCTATAAAGACTAGCTATCGAGAAGTTATTTTATATCTTTCATACGTTTTCCTTTTCAACAGCCAATCAGTGATGACCATTATTTGTCATTATTTCCTCTTGTGATAACACTCTATTCTATTCAAAGTGTTTTCAGTAAACATTGATTCTTTATTTAAGATGCTCTGACCTGCAAATGATCAAGATTAAACCACTATGTTAATTATTTTTCATTCATTTGAGCACCACAATAAGTATTAGTCAGGAAAGCTTTTATATCTCTGTGATGGTTGTAAATATAATGAAGATGGGATAAGTTGTGATTTCTCGCTCAGCACACTTTGTTCTCGGGGATGGTTTATAAATACAACAATTCATACGGCGCCAAACGTGTTAGTCAAAACAGCAGTGGAGGAGGAAAACAAAGAAAGAAGTTCAGATAGTCCGTCAGAGCCTTAGAAAGAAGATCCTGAAGCATAAATGTGGATTAAAAACCTGCATAAGAAATATCCACGTTAAATGATAGAGCATTTACCAAACAAGTCCCTGTCAATTTGATAGTTACTATAGAAACAGCAATGTATTAGAAGAAGTGCATCAGTGTAAACCTGTGATTTGCCTTGTAGCTTTACCTCTGTTACAAAACACTGACCCTGGAGACTCCTTCCATAAACGTTAAATAAACATCTCCTTACAGAAAACTTTTGTAACTGAATACGTCTCATCATGAGTAGCCGAGTGAGAATTTGCTCAAGATTCAAGATTCAAAGCTTTATTGTCATATTTGCTAGTACAGTGTACCGAGCACAATGAAATTCTTACTCGGATGCCTCTCTACAGCCAAACCAGACAGTAAACATACAGTAACAATGAGCATAGAAAGACAGACAGAGGACATAACCAAAAAATATACACAAGTACAAATATATTAAAAATGCATAAAACTCTATAAGGTATAAAAAAAATCCAAATATATACACAAAAAGAAACAAAACTGCAGCAGCAGTGATTGTTAAAGTGAAGTTTCAGTGGGACTTATTTGTGTGTTATAAGGCAGAGAGTTGAAAAGTCTTATTGCACTGAGGAAGAGTCTTTCACCAGAAGGCAGAAAGAAGAAAGTTGAGACCGTCTGTCCAGCAGCTTGGGCTGAAATTGGTTCATGCAACAGAACAATGATCCCAAGCACACCCGCAAATCGACATCTGAACAGCTAAAGAAGACAAAAACGAAGGTGTTGGATTGGCCAAGTCAAAGTCCAGACCTCAACCCCACTGAGATGCTGTGGCAGGATCTTTAAAGAGCTGCGCTTAAACGAATGTCCTCAAACATCGATGAACTGAAGCAATGTTGTTAAGAAGAGAGGGTCAAAATTTCTCCAAAATGATGCGAGAGATTGATGAACTGATGACTAATTCTACATGTTACTGAATTATAGGGTGTACTTACTTTTTTCCCCACACTGTATATAACAGCTCATGACAGAAACTGCTGAAAAATGCTTTCTAAAAATGTTAGTTCATGCTGTCCGTATTCAGCTTTAGCCAAAAAAAATTGGAGACTGATGGATCCATATTTGGAGTCAGCTTATGACAAACTTTTATTTTTGTATTAATTAACTTGTGTTTGCTTCAAACTTATCGGAACTCATCTTGTAGTTGATAAGGCTAGTACGATGATAAGGATAGTGAGTACTTCAAGGCTTTTATAAAACATGGCTTCTTTTTCAAGGACATCTTGCTCAGTAAACCCAAACACATAGTCCTAAAGTACAGATACCAATGGCTCTGGTTTGAACCAGTTTTGCTCTTCATCATCCTGGTCATCATCTACTTGCTCATGTGTAATGGACAGACGATGATTTTGTGAATATTCCTATCAGTTGTACCAATCATTTAATGATGAATAATATATGTTAATATATCTTAGAAAATGATTGTTTAGTCCTTTATAATAGCATGTTATCACAAAGGAGCTTCCGATCTGCTGTCTCTACTCTGTAACTCCTTCTCTAGAACCTCTTTGCAGAATAAATGATCAGGCTGATGTTGCTGGTGATGCTGGTGATGATGCAAGGAAGCAAAATGGAAGCAAAATGACAACTATAATCCATGCTATTCATAATAACAGCTTTTTAAACATTATGCCTTTTATGCTATGGTAAAAGTTTGCTACTGCGTTTGTTCAGTATCCCTGTGGACAGGCAAGATTCGTAACTTGTGCCTTTTTTTGCGAAAATGCAAATTTTCCAAGTGACACACAAAACTTGTGTATAAAAAGGGCAAATCTATTACTATGTGACCTGCTTAGCATGGTCACATATAAAGCACATTCTCTCTCTCTCTCTCTCTCTTTTCACCTTGTTCTTGAGGACTGTTTGTCCTAACAGTAGATGAAGAAGAACATTGAGGGTCATCCTCAATCTGACAATGACTTCATTCATATCTTCAATGTTGTAGCATATCTGTGTTCTGCTCACTGAGACAGAGTGACACGAAATGAGCTTCCATTAACGCTGATGAAGGAAAACTATCACAGGAAGTAACTCATGGAGTTATACATTTCAGTATATTCACAAAGCTGTATCTGGTGTACATGCTACTGATAATTAAGTAGTCCATATAATTACAGTGTAATCATACTTAAAAGATCTACATGAATATATAGAAATTTAAGTGATGGTATGACAGACTAAATGTCACTTAAACGTTTTTCAATAAGTAATGTTTTAATATCAAAGGCAAATCAGACAAACAGAGTAATACAGGTGTAAAGCTTGTGGTGAAATCTGTGCAAACATCCCAATGAATCCAAGGAAATGTGCACTAGAAGAAATAATAAATGCACACAGTACATAATTAAATATCTGTACACTATATTCAAACTGTATACATGGAATACAGATATTTATGACAGAAAGGCTCGTGTTTGTGCCATAAATATATAGTGTGATATCTGATGTATGTAATTTTTTTTAAAAATATCAATTTATCTGTGTTTTACATTCCTACTGTATTTGAAGCTTTTAGTTCTTCTTTTTTTATCGAATATTTTATTTAACTGAATAAACACAAATGATAGCTAGAATTATTCAGATAAGGTGAGGCATGTGATGTGTAACATACAGTGCAAGGCCAGAAGAAGTGATACAAA
>CM074981.1:26867073-26888148 GCA_037576825.1 Pangasius krempfi | reverse complement strand
AATTCTATAACAGAAGAATACTACCATTGTGTCCCATTCCAGGTCAGACTCCTCATAATTACATCATAATGACATTAATTTAAAGGTGCAGTCTGTAATGTTTATATGTCAATTCAATTTTATTTGTAATAGCACTTTAACAGCAGACATTGTCACAAAGCAGATTTACAGAAATAAATACACTCAGGATATACATTTTAAATGTATGAATTTATCCCTAATGTGCAAGCCAGAGGCGACGGTGGCAAGGAAAAACTCCCTGAGACGACATGACACATATACAGCTAGTTACTGTATTTGTGTTTCTAAACCTGTCATAATTATAGAATTTTAACATCTCTTAAACAACTGTGATTTTATGTGTACAGAACTCACTGTTTTTTTTTGTTTCAAACTTTTACATTTTTTTTTTCAAACCCCAGGAGGAACTGAGCTGCTCAATTCTGCCACTTAACCCGAAATATAAATTAGTTAGAGCAGGTGGGGCCATTTGGAGGAAGTCGAAGGCTTATCAAAGCTTTCATTTCAGTTGCAATGCATCTCATAGGCAACACCCAGTTACTGTAATTGAGAATGTGAATTCATGTGAATTCAGAGAATGAGAATGTGAATTTATGTGAATTCAGAGACTGGTGTGATGTAATTAATACAGATAATGTGTTGTGCGATACAGGGTAGAAAAAATGTGAAAACATAGAAAGCTATCTAATGATATTCATAAGAAAAATGACCTCATCGAAACTCAAATAAAAAAAAATGATAATACTAGCTAGGTGGCTAATATCCAAGATGCTTTTACTTCATTTGGCTGTTTTAGCCAAGTAAGACATTAGGTAAAAAGCCATGCAACTATATATAATATCTCCTAAACAAGGTATTTTTGTTACTAAACAAATGCTCAAAGGCTTGGTATGGCAGGTAAAAAGTCAGAGCTGAACGAATACATTACACAGTGTTGGTATAGTGAAGGTGCTTATATTTGTGTGGAGGTGATTGAGTAGTAATCAGTAATTGGGTGAACCTGACCCTGAACGTGGTGTGTGGGTGTTTTAGTCCAAGATGTCCATGTTTGTAGGCAGAGGTGCATTGAGGGAAGTGGACTTCACTACAGATTCTGGTGTAGACATGACAATTATATGTTAAAGGAAACCTGACAAATCAGTCAAAATCCAGAGTAGTTAATTTGTTAATTGAGCAGCAATTTTCTCAAAATCTAAAACTTTCTAAACTCCCAACCCATGAAGGGCTTAATGTATAGCTGATGAGCTCGATTATCTTAAAGCCCCTGGCAACATGGTATTACATGAGTTCCTTCTTGTAAATCAGCTGAGGATGTGAATCAGGAAAAACAACTCTGACATTAAGAATAGTTTTGCTGATATTTATTAGAAATTAAATTAAATAATAACAATTAAATAAATATGCTATAAATATTAACAGCATGATTTTGGCCTTTGCTTTTCACATATAAATAAATATTAGTGTAATATTTTCTGTAATATGTATGTACTATTTTGTGAAGCTTTGAAATACTGCTACTACTACTAATAATAGTAATAAAAAATGGAATTATTTTAGATGCAAAATAAGTAAATAATTTAATTAAATATTAATACAAATGTTTGAAATTATTATTATTATTATTATTATTAGTAGTAGTAGTAGTAATTCATGAACCACTATTGTGATATTGTTGTTGTTGTTTTTTTAAACAGGTTCCTGTCGTAACCATGGAATTGGTGGCATTTATTAAGATTGAGATTAAAGGGTCAAAAACAATCTTGAACAAGGCAACAAAGATCCTCATTACACCTCCAGAACACCTGACCATCATTCAGACGGACAAACCCATCTACAAACCAGGACAAACAGGTAACACTCTCTAAATGATTTTCCACAGTTCCTGCTTCCTGTTTTCCTCAGTTCTTGCCCCAGCTCCTCCCTGACAACATGCCTGATCACTATTAGCACATGTTCCTTTTTTGTTTCATATATTTTTTTTGTAATTAAATAAGAAATAAATACTGTTTACCATGCTGTTATAGGAAAATAATCAATGACAGGGTGCCAACAATTACAATTTATTTGTTAAGGAAAAACATTTTAACTGACACATTTAATGTAGCAAAACATGCACCAGAAAGGATTGTTCCTGTTATCACTTATATTATAGCAGCTAGAAACAGTCGTTCCCTCACCAGTTGTGTTTTTATTTTTGTTAAATAACCTTTTTTTTGTATTTTTATGGTCATTATAGTGTGTGTCTGTGTGTGTAACCTGATTTGTCATGTGTCCATCTGCATTTAGCTACCAGTTATTCTGTAAATTATTTAAGCTTGTGTTAAAAACAAGTCAGATTTGAATTGCAGCAGCATTATAGATATAATTTTTCCCCTGCAGTGAAGTTCCGCATTGTGTCTCTGGATACCAATTTCCTCACCTACGATCAGAAGGTTTGAAAACATTTATCAGTTCCTCACGTCAGAAATACATGAGCACTTTCTTTGAAGACATTAAATCATCAAAATGTAATTTTTAATTTGGTAAAACTGCTTTGTAAGCATTACACTTGACAATTTTAAAGTAAACATTATTAGTAATTGTTTGGTATTTTGAATGATTTATGGTTATTATGTAGGATAATAAATGTTGTTCTTTTCATCATCTCGTGTTCGAGATTCTCCTATGGGAAGGGTATCCGTACCTGACCTCTGCAGAAGCATCCAATCGCACTAAGTCTGGCCATGACAGACACGAGCATGTGTCCAATGTCAGATAGAGGCATGCTCCTTACCTGACGGCATAAAGGACCTGCATGTGCTACTCTTCCTTAGTTGACATTTTCTTCTTGCGACCTCTGGTTTATTATGTGCGCACAGCTTGCTGGATTACTGACTTGCACTGTTTGTCTGCAGGAGAACATATCCCTTGGATCAGCCTCTGCCAAACATGTTTGTTTTGTTAGCCAGGTTAGCTGTGTTACTCACTGCAAGCCACCCATGCTTGCACTACTTACTAAGCTGCCCATCTCCACTCAATCTTTTTGGCTGCCTGCCTTACGGACTCAACTGAGCTCTCTGTTTCGCCTTCATGTTGCATTCTAACCCGGGTTTGGCTTCGACTGGGGATAACCAGTCAGGTGCCTGTCCAGCCCTGTGCAGTGCTCTTATCGCGGCTAGGGATTCTCATACCTTCTGTGTGGTTTGCATGTGGTTGCCCTTCCGTTTAAAAAATCAAACAAATCAAATGTATTCTTTATCAACAGAAAACATCTCCCGGCAGCCCCACGTCACCCACAACTAGTCTGCTAGATGGCGCCATTGTATCACAAATGAACAAACCAGCCACCTTCGCAGCTCTGAGTGCTTCCCCAGTTCAGAACTCTCGATAGTCACATAACAGCCTGGTGGTCTGTGTCAGCCCCCGAGTGAGTGATTCAGAATATACTCAAGGGGTACAGACTTTAGTTTGCAAGAAAACCCCAACGTTTCAGCAGAGTTATCTCTTTTCATACAGAGGAAAGCACCACTCGCATTCTGAAAAAGGAAATCTCTTCCCTTCTCCAGAAGGGGGCGATTCGAGTGGTACCCCCACATCTATGTCATCAGGGGTTTACTCGTTATTTCTGGTGGGTTTGGCCCCACTGAGAATGACAGGTCTCAGGATCCTATCATATATAGGCAATTGGCTAAATATAGCCAATTCCAGAGAGAAAGTGGTGCAAGACACTCATCATGTGCTCATGCACATCACATTGCTTCACGTGAACGTGAGCAAAAGCAGTTTCACACCCGCTCAGAATGTCATATTCCTGGGTCTGGAACAGAATTCAATAACTATGTGCATGTGACGAGCAGGAGGGAGAAGGCAGGAACCGAGTGAACTCAAACGTAACATTTGATCACAAACAACATAAGCATAACAGAAAACATGAATACAAAACACGCGTGCATCTCTCTCTCCCCCTCGGCATCTCCAGCCGATCCTTTATCCTTCTCTCCCAGTGATTAGCCAACTCAGTGCCAGACATACGTCCTCACAGTCCTCTGCCACTCCGACATGGTGACACACTTCAGCAGCCCTGCGCCAGAACACAGTTTTACGCTCATGGCATCCCCCTAAATGGTAATGACAGATGCATCCTCAACAGAGTGGGGAGCCATCCAGGAGAGTAGAACAGAGAGTAGAAATGCATGTGGGCAAGAGAGCTTCACTCAGCCCACATAAATTATTTGGAGCTCATTTCAGTTTTTAAGGCTCTGAAACATTTCCTGCCCTGTCTCCAGGGGCATCATGTGCTGGTAGGCTGTGACAATATCACAGCTGTAACACACATCAATCATAAAGGAGGGATTTGCTCCCCCAGGCTTCATGCTCTAGCTCACAGGCTTTTAGTATGGAGCAGGCGGCACATTCTGTCGTTACATGCGACATGGGGGAACCCACTCTGTGAAGACTGGTGCCTCCACCCTCAAGTTTTGGTCAGGCAACATATCTCTTTGCCCCGTGCGAAAATTCTGGTGGCACCCAGGTGGCCAAAGCACCATGGCTGGCAAAGATAATTCTTCTTCTGGAACCATGGCCCCTCCCATTATGCATAGACCTCCTCTCTCAGGCAAACGGTGAAATCTTTCACCCTCACCCAGTCAGGGTGGCCCTCCAGGCTTGGCCCGTAAAAGGGCAAACCTGAACGCAATGAGGCTCCCTCCATGTGTGGTTGCCACCATACAGAGTGCTAGGGCATCCTCCACATATGACTGTAAGATGTTCAGATGTTTTTGCTTTTTTCAAGACCTTATGGACGGTGGTAAATCCTTTTCAACTATTAAGGTCTAAGGTGGGACAACACCTCTCGTTTGCATGTTTATGAAGGGTGCTCGCCATTCCCTTCCAGTCACTAGAAGAACTGTTCTGGAGTGGGAACTCTCCATGGTGCTGGAGGGTGCTCTGTCTCATTTACATTTACATTTACGGCATTTGGCAGACGCCCTTATCCATGGCGACTTACATTTATCTCATTTATACAACTGAGCAGTTGAGGGTTAAGGGCCTTGCTCAAGGGCCCAGCAACGGTAGCTTGGCAGTGCTGGGATTTGAACTCTCAACCTTCCGATCAGAAATCCAACGTCTTAACCACTGAGCTACCACTGCCCTACAGTACTGTGTATATACCACTGGTACCATTATGGCATTTAGCAGGCACCCTTATCCAGGGCGACTTACAATTATCTCTTTTATACAACTGAGCAGTTGAGGGTTAAGAGCCTTGCTCAAGGGCCTCAACAGGTCTCAACAGCCTTTTGAGCCCCTGGGAGACATTTCCCCAAAGCTTCTGTCCTCTCTGTTCATCTCTTGTACACTAAATTCTCTCTCATTGGAGATTAGGTTTTTCTTAGGCCCAACATGGCCTTTGTGCCAAAATGCTTTCCAGCATTCACCTGTGAGGTGATTGAACTTTCTGCTTTTCACCTGTCTCTCTTCTCCTCTGCGGAGCATTAGAGGTTGAATGCTCTGTGTCCTGTGCTTGCCCTTCCGGCCTACATGGATAGGACCAGCCTTTCTCAAGAGGAGCGACCAGCTCTTCATTTCATGCCCCCCCAACCCCTGCACATGGGGTTTCCCATTTATAAATAATGACTCTCTCATTGGCTTGTGGAAGCTATAACTTTAGCATATGAATTGAAGGTTGTGCAGCCTCCAGGGGGCCTCAGCCTACTAGGGGCATGGCTGCCTCTTGGGCTCTGTTTAGGGGGGTTTCATTACAGGACATCTGTTCTGCTGCAAGCTGAGCTTCTCCCCACAAGTTTGTCAGATACTACCAGCTTGATGTCACTAGGACCCTGGTAGGAATAAGCTCCTTATAGCCTTCCTCCCTTAAGCCCTCTACTTACCCTTTAAGCTTGGGCTGTCAGGCTCTGCTTATTCATGTCATCAGCATGTCTTCTAAGTACTTAACTGGATGCCACCTTCACTACTCTGTGGGTGTTGCCAGGCTTGTTTGCATATGTAGGTCACTACATGTCCTTCATATTTCCACCTGCATACCACTATCACCTTTGCGCATGGTGTTACCAGGCTCAATATTATGGGATGTGCCAAGCACCACCTATCTAAGTGACTGTCCCCTGGGTTACAGGGCCTCACTGTGAGTGTACTGAGTTGTTCATTTCCCCCATAGGTGGATCTCGAACACAGGATGATGAAAGAGAAAAATAGGTTACTGTCTGTAACCCCGGTTCTCTGAAACATCAAGTGGAGAGTGGTCTTTTATGCACTCAGGTAAGCGGTGTGCCTCTACCTGGCATTGGACATGCGCTCCTGTCTGTTAAAGCCAGACTTGGTGCAATTGGGTGCTTCTGCAGAGGTCAGGTATGGATACCCTTCCCATAGGTGGATTTCTTCACTCGATGTTTCAGAAAACCGAGGTTATGGATAGTAACCTATTGTTTTAGGTACATCTTCAAGTTTATACTTATGACAGGTCAAAGACATCATGATTTAATAAAATAATCAATTAATGTAAAATAAAATTATAGTAACTAACAGTAAACGTACTTGGAAAATACTTTTAGCAAAATTTATATAGCTTTCACTGATAAGTACTAGTTATCTATATTAAAATGAAAAAAAAAGAACAGACCATAATGACTGAAATATGTTTTTTTTATTTTAAAACATTGAGAAATTAGGGTAAAATTAGATTAAAAAAAACTGTAGTGATCAATGACTTATTAATATATTATTTCTAAAGTGGTTCCAGAGCATTGTTACCAAATTCCAAGGATTATAAGTGCATTATGATGATTTATGAAAATATAAAGTGTTACTAATATACACTCACTGTATGTTGAATTTGATCATAAGAGCTCTTTTTTCTTCCTTTTTCAGTTTCCGACAATAGAAGTGCAGGTATGGCTCTATGTGAAACATTCAACATATTAACTGGGCACTTTTATGACATGATTTGCCTTTAAAATAACATTTAGTCTGAAAACTCTTTCATGTTCTTTTTTTTAAGGTTCTAAGGAACATAGTATAAAAATTGAAACGTTTGCTCATTAATGATCATTTTTAATCTCATGATTATATTTTAGGATGTAATAGTAGTGCGTTAATTTTATTTATTTATTTAATTTCAGGACCCAAATTCAAACCGCATTGGTCAGTGGCTGAACGTCACCACATACAGCGGCCTGGTGGATTTGTCATATCCCATAAACTCTGAGGCCACAAAAGGATTTTATATCATCACTGCCTGGGATGAGAAAAACAAAGAGCTCACACAAACCTTCGAAGTCAAGGACTACGGTCAGGCTCAGTTTATCTTTATTAATATCCTTAGAATACCAAATATATGGAATCTATATTTCACTGCTAATATTATGATGACTTTCGATAAAAATACAAGTTATTTAGCACAATTATTTTCTTCATATTGCTCTGAATACAATATTTCTAATATAAATATGAATTTAAAAAATGGATGATTTAGAATATTCATTAGAGAATTTGATCCAAACATAAGTTTTGTGTAAGTACAATTATTACTATTGTTGCACTTTTAGCAAAAACATAAAGCATAATGCTTAAACATCAGCTTGTAATTCTATTTCTATATTGTATTTCTGTATTTGTATAGTGAATCTGAGATGGGATGGGATGCGGATGCAAGTGCAGATTTTTTTTATTAAAAGAAACACTAAATCAAACTATGGCAGGGAAAGAAACAAAAACTATCAAAACAACAAATTTGTAGACAAAGGCAGAACATACATATATAGGGTAACTAATCAGGGGAACACAAAACACACATGTGCACAAACACAGGAGGTGATTATAGACAACAGAAGAAGACATTCCAAAATGTGAGTGAGGGTGCTCTCTGGCAGACTGGAAGGGAATTGTCAACGATGGATGTAACATAGTGCCCCCGTTAAATCGCGGCTCCCAAAGTGCCCAAAACTTAGGACCCCGGGGCAAAGCGATAACCACCGCAAAGCCAGAGGGGGGACTGATGACCATGGCAAGGCCAGAGAGGGGAGCGACAACCACGGCGAGGCCAGTGGGGGGTGGGGGGGTGTTTCGACGACCATGGCAAGGCCAGTGGGGGGGGAGCGATGACACCAGCTGAGCAGGGTGGATCTGTGATGTACCCAGTGGATGTACCCAGTACCTGGGTGACATTCCCTTCAGATCGTCCATGATGGATGTGACAGTTTTAAAACTTTTTTTTTCAAACCTTAATTAAAAAAAAAAAAAATCACTGATTCTAATTATCCTTTAATAATTATTTCCTCTGTGTTTTGCTGTTTTATTTATACATTTGTAAACTGGTCATTGCTATATTTAGGGGTCCAAACACTAGGTAAAAAAAAAATCAGTGTAGATGGGGTTTATTAGATACAAAACTTTGACGAGATTTAAAAATATGTACTTCATGCTCACTGTGATTCCTGATAATGTCATTTAAATTTAAGATGGTCAAAAAAATCAGTGTAGATGGGTTTATCAGATGCAAACCTTAAATTTAAGATAACATTTTGAAAATGTGCTCTTTAAAATGGACACTTTTGCCAATGGTTTTCTAAATTGTACAAGAATTAAAGGATTTGAAAATATACAGTATATAGCTACTCTCTCAGAAAAGGAATTTTGGTTTAGGGTTTGACCCTCTGTAAAAGGGAAATCCTTTGTTTTAGGGATCTCTGTAGAACCTATATGGACAAACGGAAGCAGCCTTTAAGGTTCTAGATATAACCCTTGTTTACATATTCTGACCTTACCTATAAACATTCTGCAAATTCACCTAAAAAAGGCACACACTTGAGAACATAAAACACCCCATAATAACTGCCAAGAAGTATTGCTTGGACCCCTTATTTTTCTGCACGTAATATATTTTTCCCCAGATCTTTTTACTTTTTTGAATGCAATAAGAAGGATGTGGAATCATAATAAAAATATCATACATAAGAGTGGCAGTTATATTATAAAGCTGTGATACACCATCTGTTACAGTTCTGCCAACATTTGAAGTTACAGTAGAGCTTCCTCCAGTCATAACCATTCTGGACACGAACGCCACGCTGCAAGTGTGTGCAAAGTGAGTGTTCGCTACTTAATAATGTTCTGTTTCATCACTCCAGACTGGGAACAATACATTTGTAACATATTGCATGTCCAGTATAATGCCGGAACCGTAAAGCTGATATTTCTCATTATTTAAAATCTGAACCAAGCTCAAAAAATTATGTTGTAAAAGAGATTGATGTATTGCTTCAGTTAAACAATTAATTCATGCGAGTATAAAGTTATACAATCAATATTCCATAACAATTTCTGCAGATATACATACGGGAAGCCGGTGAACGGGATGGTGAAGTCCAGGGTTTGCCATAACAGTTACAGATACAGACGGCTCCAGCAAGGGGTCACGAAACCACCTGACATCTGCAAGGATTATAAAATGAAGGTTAGTCATCTTTAAAATTCAACAGAAAATGCTTGTAATAAAACTATTACACTTCCTCAGTTACTCCTTTGAATTAAAAGAAGTTTGTTTGCAACTTATATTTTGTACCTTGAACATTGATTATAACACTTACGCCAAATTTCTCTTAACCTAAGTACTATTTGCATGGGTTTAGTTTTCCTGCCACATAAGTAAATAAGTATGATTGATTTTCACAGGATAAGCGATCTCTGTATAAAATAATTTGTCATGTGACCATAACATGTCTGTAAACTGTAAAAGTCTAAATCCCTTTTATATATAAACTGCAAAACCATCCTACCATCATTCCAACATGACAGATTCGAACAAGACTTAAATCTCAGAGATACTCCTGTACTAATAAATAACCTCATTTATTATTTTTTTAAAAAACATTCGTACAAGTTTTAGTTACTTTAGTAAATAGGAATGATATGGATGGCCTGTTGTACTTAACAAAATCATTAAATTTTCTTAGGTGATGTGAAAGTCATCTTTCATGCTTGTTTTTTCATTAAATAACCTTTTTTTTTTGCTTTAGACTGACAAGAGGGGCTGTGTTCTACACATCTTAAATCTGAAAGAATACGCATTAACAGATCCACGCTATGACGCATCAATCATAGCTCAGAGTGAAGTGGAAGAAGACGGCACTGGTAAGAGATTCTCGATATTGAGCCCCTCATATTAATGGCATCATTATTATACAATTAAATGTTTTTATATTTTGTCTTCGGTTATTTTTTTGTTTAATAACAATTTGTTAAGTATTGTTTTGTAGGCTAATGTAGCTAACAAATAATGGAAGTTTATAGCTACACAGTGTACAAACACAGTGTACAAACATAATGTTGTTTGTAGCTCCATCTCAAAGACAAACCAGTTCTTTTCCTCTGCATAAACTGTAAAAGTGGACTTGTTCTTTATGTACTTTATACAAATGCCTTTACTGAGAGCAACAATGTGTTCTGCAGTGGCGAGTGTGTATTGATTTAGTCTCAAGATGACACTTTTTCATTACTTGCTAGCTATATTTGCTTCTTAGTACCATTTGAACCATCACTGTTGTTTCAGGTTTGTGTTAATACTGTGTTTATCCTGTAGGTGTGATTCTGAATGGTTCAAGCAGCTCTCCTATAACATCTAACATTGTCACGCTTTCATTTGAGGATTCACCAACAACGTTTAAGCCTGGAATGCCATATGAAGGAAGGGTAATTAATTATGTTGTTGACCATTAATGTAAATTGTATTTAGAAACGTATATAGGCTTATTTGCTAAATATAAATTAAAGCACTAAGCTAACATGAACTTGTCATTATGTAGCAAGCCAAGAAAGTGTGTTAATCTTAGCCTAAATACTACACTGTGCTCTAAAAAACTAGCCAGGTTTGCTACATTAAGTGAATTATTAATTATGGAATTAAACCAGAATACAATGTCATTAACATGTTAGATAATGTCTAGATAACTTATTTATGTTGTGTCCATTACACAATATACATAAGCTATTAGCAACATAACATCAAATAAGCTATTTTATTAAATAGTTAAATCCACTACATCAGTTTCTATTTAATATTGTGTAAACTTCTGTGTAATTAAAAGTGATATTTTGGACTAAGTCAAGGCCTATGATAGCTTAATTGATTTGATGTGTTTTTGTGGCATTGTCCTCTGATATTTCTGTCCTTCTTCATTAGATTAAAGTGACCGGCCCAAACTCCAGACCTATGAAAAGAAAAGTAGTGTTTCTGACTATAAGTAAGGCTAATAATATAATTTCAGTCAAGAGGCTGGTTACAAATGACAAAGGCATCGCAAAATTTTCCCTCAACACTGAAACATGGGATCTGGAGCAAATCTCTCTTCAGGTAGGAATCTTACTAATTATGATTGCTGTCTATTAAATAACAAATTGTGATAGTGTTTATCCATTTATAGTTACATTTAATGTTGTATAAAGTCTATTAAACACTTTAGCACTGTAAATAAGACTGGTGGTTAGGTTTTGTTTTGTAGTAACTGCTTTTGACTAGTGCCACAGACACTGAACAGATGAGACACATCAATTTTGAATTTGTCCATTTGTCTGTAAACTTTGAGTCTTCATTGTGGATTTACTTTTTTTTTAAAACAAGCCATGTGGTCCAAATGTGATTGGACAAACCACAGCACAGCTTCATTTTTAAAGGCTCTGATCTGCGGCTGTTTTTTTCCCCCATATGTTTATTGGCTCTGCTACATAAATGTTTTTCAAGTATTCCAGTATAAAGTACTTTGCTGGGACAGCCAGCAAAGCTTTTATATAACCCCATTATATATTCTATAAACCCCATTATAGAAGCTATAAAGAGTCATTCCCTTACTTTCTGTTGAGGTTTATATGAAAAAATCATCTTGTTACAAAATTGAGAATTCAGCAGCACTGTGATATATAGATGACATGATATATATTTATATCATGGGTGCTTTATTTCATCTGTTTTTCTTTATTTCTTTTACATAGGCCCAGTATGAAACAACCAACAGACCAGAGGTAAATGGGGGAAATCAGCTCACACCATACTACCCCACAGCCTACCTCTGGCTTCAGCCTTTCTACTCAAGGAGCCGGAGTTTTATTAAATTGAAGAGCTGCTTGACGCCTGTGATCTGCAATAAAACCAGCGTCGTCAGGGCTCAGTACCTGATACACCAGAGCGCACTCATGCCAAACCAGAGGACCTTATCCTTCTTCTACATGGTGTGTTTGGCTTTCACTATAACATTAAAACATGGAATTATAATCAGTAAACACTGCAGCATTAAAAGTACTTTTACTGTGCTCATTTGTTTTAAGTTTACATGAGTATAACTGAAAATAAGTGCTTACTCAAAGACCCATGCCTTGTACGCTCTCATTTTTTCATATAGAAGTACTTGTTACAAGTTTCAAACATCATGACAGAATTTTTTTCTTTTATCCAGAAATATAATTTAATGCATCTTAGTTTTACTGTGTCTAGGTGATGAATAAAGGACATTTGGTTCAACAAGGACATATCATAGAAGCCATCAACCCTGGAACAGGTTCTCCACACAACTTATAAAACCAATGTAGTTTTGCAATGAGAAGTGCTGGAAAACTTTATATTAGCTATGTAGCTGACATTCTTATTTTGTTCTGTTCTGAAGATTTTTAAACTTCTTGTCCCACTTATATGAACCCCTAAATGGTGCTGTGTTGGTGGCTGATGCACTGACAGTCTTAATATTTTTCTCTTTTGTAGCAGAGCACAGGGGCAACCTGGTGTTGACACTGCAAAACACGTTAAAGTTGTCCCCGGTTGCTCAGGTGGTCTTGTACACAGTCCTTCCCAGTGGTGAGGCCTTGGCAGACAGCAAAAACATCCCCATTCAACTGTGTTTGGCCAACAAGGTCAGAAATTAACCCTCAGAGGTCTTTGCCTATTTTTAACAGTCAGTAAATTTCCACATTTTAATAGATATGTAAAAACACACACACACACACACACACACACACACACACACACACCTGTATGTGTTTTGAAGTTCTGGTTTATAATCCAAAACACATTTTTTTCTGCTAAACTGGGAATGGCGGAAGTGGATTTGCAGTTGTAGATTTTTTTTCTCTATGCCAGTGATAAGATGCAGTTGAAAGTAAATATATGCCAAATAATTCCTTAATTCATAAGAAATACGAATATCATATGCCCCTGCAGTTGGGCGTCTATGGAGGTTTCTAAGCACCATAGTAACTTCAGCCACAGAGATGGACTCCAAAATACCATAGATTTCTGCCTATGGAAGGAAGGGTATGCTAACTGAGTAAGGAGTTCCACAATGTACTCCTTTCATTCTCAGCAATATCACCAATAAAGGTCTACACTCCACCGGCACTTGATTAGTAAAACTTGTGCATAGGTCAGCATATCCAACCTGCCCCAATGCCTGAGCTTTTGCATCAGCAACTGTTTTTGCCACAGCGCTTGTGGCTTTCTTATAATTATCAATTGAATCAGTAGAGCCCTCTGTGAGCATTGGCCTGCTTCTCCTTCTGGTGTGGGCCACAGCATCTTGCAGCTGCTTCAACGATTGATGACTTGAACATTGTCCATGCAGACCATACCTTTCCATCTCACATATATACATATATTTGACATTCCACAATCCCAATGCATGTTTCTATTCCAGGATTTTAGTCAGTCTAAGACTGACACCCATTGCACCTGGCTGTCACCATTCATCTTGCAGGTGGTAAACCCACAAATGGCTCCATACCACTATTTTGGGCTGGGCTTGACCAGGTTATATGGGTGGGCCAGTCACCAGATGCACACCTGCAGACACCATCCCGGTCTTGCTCCAGGGTTCTTGATAACTAATCTGGGCAGGGTACATTTAGCCTATTTTGTACCTTTCCCTTACCTCTTTTCACCAAGGGTGGCCCTAATGGGAGCTTTGATCACTGACATACACAAGCCCAATCTGGTTTCCATCAACAAAAAGGATGCATGTAGTAAATAGTATGTGTGCTTTTTATTCTAGAGGTCTTACTAACCTTATCATTCAAATATAATGTAACTAAATGTCTACACAGCTTTTTAACCAAAATGGCATCATATTTGAGCTGATTTTTTAAATTAACCTTAAAAAAAGCAAATTAGACCAAAAAGCAAAAAAAAAATTAATTGAGTGCATACCAGTTCAGCCCCCTGGGTATACACCCCATCTTTGGCTACAATTGTACCTTGTGTATGTCTCTGTCCACTTTGCACATGTGGATCCTATTATTCTGGCCCATTCATCTTAGCAAAATTCCTCAAACTTTGTCGGTCTGCATGGAGACTGTTCTTGGTGAACAGTTTCAGGTCCTGCCACAGATAACCTATCGCATTGAGGTCTGGGTTTTAACCAGGCTGTAACTGCAGTTCAGCTTTAGCAGTATGTTTAGTTTCATTGTCCTTTTGGAAGCTGAACCTTCGCAACCATTTCAAGATTTTTCTTCTAAAGGGTCTGTGAAAAGTCAGGAACCAATGAGAGTTAAACTACATATACATGATTTTGTATTTAGTATTTATTTGCCCATTTATTTACACTTATATTTATATTTATTTTTTCCTTACAGGTGAAAAATGGCATTAACATTGGTAATTGGAAAAGGCACAGATAGTACTTCTTGGCACTTCTTTGTTCTCTCGTTGGTTCTTGTCTTTTCAGACACACTGTACAATTGCCCTATATTTGACTCCATCTTGCCCCCACCTGTGATGATGAAATGTATCTGCAAAACTTAATCCTACCACCACCAAGTTTCAGAGTAGGAATGGTTTTCTCAGGGTGATCTGCAGATTTAGAATTTTGCCAAAAAGATTCATTGTTGAGTTACTGAGACATATTAGTGCTCCCATTTATCATCACAACCAGCCATCACTGAAGTCTAAAAAGTATTAAATTTACCTTGATACCTACAGATAGCCTGGTCTGAATGATAAGTAAAATGGTGGAATTGTTTTTGATAAGTGAACATTTCTTGGTCTAAGGTTTTATTTATTTACTTATTAAGTTTTTAATTTTGTTGTGCTCCTTCAGGTGTCTCTAAAGTTTTCACCTTCTACTGAGCTTCCTGGTGGTCAGGCGTCACTGATGCTGAGAGCGTCTCCAGGTTCGCTCTGTTCAGTGAAGGCAATAGATCAGAGTCTGCTGCTGCTGCAACCAGAGAACGAGCTCAACACCCAATCTGTGCGTCAAACTCATAAACGTCTTCGAGTTCAACCATAAAGCTAATTTTGAAAGTGTAGTAGGGGATAAAAACTACATTTTCAAAAATCTGATATTTGTGGATGGTTCCTAAGCTAAAGCTGGAAGATGCTAATGGTCTATTTTAATTTGGGAATAATTACAATCCACAATATTTTTTTTTTGTCAAGATTTTTGCATTTACTGTATCAAAAAAACATGGACATAGAAATTGCCATATTATCAAGGCATCTATAACCAACAGTCAAAATACTTAGTTCAGTACTGAATCAGATATAAACTCTCTTTACTCTAAATTAGGTGTATTTTGATGCCACCGTCACTGAATAACAGAATTAATTTTAAGTTGCAAAACCAAATGGAGTTGCTGAAAAAATTATGGACTAAAAACAAGTCATAGGTTTAGAATACTGTATTGCAGTCAAAGCCTCAATCAACCTGTCAATCTTTTAATATATTTGTATACATTTAAAAATAAATAGCACATACCTGTAGCTTCACGTTTTAAAGTATGGTGTTTAAATTTAAATGTTTGATTTTAGATATAAATTAATTTTACAATTAGATTTTATATATGCTCCCTATTGGTAATTATAACAGGTATTAATAATGAACTTCTGATTCCTCCTTTAATCATCACTTTACAAAGTTAGGGATCAAAGATCACAGTGCAGGTTCTTATAAAGAATGATGTCAAACCCCATTATTCCAGGTGTTCAACATGCTGCCTGTACAGACCTTATCAGGATATCCGTACAACATCTATGACGAGGATTCGAACACATGCTTGAGGAACCCACCCATTAGGAATATCGAATTTGCAGCGTCAAAATTGGCTGCTAATTTTCCCAACTCTGGAAAGGTGGATGTGTACAACACCTTTAAAGTAAGGCATCATTCTTTTTTTAAACCACAGTTTATAGCGGATATAACAATTGAGAACAGGAACTAAGCTGTTTCACAGACATTACATGGAACTATTAATGGATAAAAAGTATGAGGTGCCATTCTTAATTAATTAAATTGTAATCATGGGATAATTGTCAGGATATACCAGACTCAGAGACAGGCAAGAACACAACACAAATTTATTAGATCTGGTAAACAGCAGGTATGCAGTGATGGGATAAACACAAAGATAAGTACTGCAGGCTGGTGGATAACACAGATAGAGGCACTAGGAAAATAACTGAGGGAAAGGAGCACACACCTCACGTGTCTTGAAAGAGAATCACTGGAGAAACCGTAGGGAGCTTTCAATGTACACAGGTACTCACAGGTAAGAGGTCTATTCCTAGTTGAGGCCAGACAAGGAGTGCATGTGCGTTTACTTCTTACTTATTCAGCACTTTTGTTGTGGACAATTCCAAATATCATTTACCTTTGCAGTATATTCAAGAGAAGGCTTGCCTCTTTAGGTAATATTCTTGTATACAGGTAGACCTATACATGTAGTAATTGTACAACACACTATTGTGATAATGAAGGAAGCCTGGTTTTAAAAAATCAGTAGATGTGAAATGTGTTTTTTTTTTACCTATGCAAGAATGATTTTGTCTTCCCTTTTTTTCTCTCAGGATGTTGGAATTAAAGTCCTCACCAATGCACACATAAAGAAACCTTCAGATTGTTTGAAACTTTTGCAGCATATGAGTTGTAAGTGGTTTTCCCCAGCCACATTTTCTTTTTGACTTGATACATGTATGAACTATGTTACAGTGAGGTCCATCAATATTTAGACATTGACAAAGGTATTGATATTTAAGGTGTCTACTACAGTACAATGGAGTTGAAATTAAATAATGAATATGAATTCATAGTGCAGACTTTCAGCTTTAATTTGAGCATATTTACGATAACACATTGTTAATCTCAGGTGGGAAATTTCAAAATAGGTACATGTACATTCAAAACCAGTGAACGGTGTAAAAATTGCATTACGTGTAATTATTTGTGCCCCCTCCCTTTAAAAAAGGGATCTAAAGTAATCTGTCAAACTAGCAATCATAAATTAAACTGCCTGAAGTCTGGAACCCACAGACATAACCAGGCACTGGGTTTCTTCCTTGATGCTCTGCCAGGCCTCTACTGCAGCAGTCTTCACTTCCTGCTTGCTCTTGAGGTGTTTTGTCCTCAGTTTTACTTCCAGCAAGTGAAATACAGCTCAGGTCAGGTAATTATAGAACATTCCACTTCATTTCCTTAAAAATGTCTTGGGATGTTTTTGAAGTATGCTCAGGATCATTGTCCATCTCCAGTGTGAAGTGCCGTCCAATGAGTTTTGAATCATTTGGGTGAATGTGTGCAGATAATATAGCCCTGTACACTCCAGAATCCATCCCACTGATTTTATCAACAGTCTCATCATCAATAATACAATAATACCAGGCCATAAGATGAGGTGGTATGCTTCAGATTATGAGCAGTTTCTTCTCTTCACCATACTCTTCTCTTCCCATCATTCTGGTCCAAGTAGACCTATGTAATTATCTGTACATAGGATGTTGTTCCTAAACTGCTTCTTCTTTTTCTTTTTTTTTTTTTTTTTTTTAGATGTTTTTGGCAAACTCAGATCTGTTCTAGTCTGGCCAGTGATTTGCATCTTGTAGTAAAGCCTCTGTATTTACTCTGGTGAAGGCTTCTCTTGATTGTTGACTTTTTGTCAACTGTATTGAAGGGGTTTTTCTTCACTCGGAAAATAATTCTTCTGTCATCCACTACAGTTGTTTTCCATGGTCTTCCAGTCCTTTTGGTGTTCCTGAGCTCACCAGTGCATTCTTTCTTTTAAAGAATGTACCAGATAATTGATTTGGCCACACCTAATGGTGTTGCTGTCTCTCTGATGGTTTGTTTTGATTTTTCAGCCTAATGATGGCTTGCTTCACTGCTAATGACTGCTCTTTGGACTTCAAATTGAGAGTTAACAGAAACAGATTCCAGATGCAAATGCCACATTTGAAATCAACTCTAGATCTTTTATCCTGCTTACTTGTAAGTGAAATAATGAGGGAATAATACAGATATGGCCATGGAACAGCTGAGCACAAAGACCACATCTTAAAAAGGGCTATAAGTCTTACACCATTCACCCATTTTGGATGTAGTACCCTCAAAATATAGCATATTCATTTAACCTCAACTCCAATATACTGTTGTAAACAGATAAATAACAACAACTTTGTCAATATCCAAATATTTATGAACCTGGCTGTATATCCAAATCTAGCCCAAGATGGAGAAGCTTTAGCCAAGCCAGCCATCCTCAACAAAGAATCCACATCAGCTGGCTCAAGTTCACACCAACCAGTCATTACGATCCGTAAATATTTCCCAGAGACATGGATTTGGGATCTCGTTTCAGTCAGGTGTGCATGTTGTTTTTTTTCTCCTGATTTTTACAGTTTGTGTTACTGAGTCATTGTTATTTCCTCTACAGTCAGTCTGGTGCGATGACCATTAATAAAACAGTCCCGGACTCCATCACTACATGGCAGGCTGGTGCATTTTGTACATCACCTGTTGGGTTCGGAGTCGCCCCGAAAACCAAGCTCACTGCCTTCCAGCCTTTCTTTGTGAGTCTCACCATGCCAAGCTCCGTCATCCGAGGAGAAGAGTTCACACTCAAAGCCACTGTCTTCAACTATCTCCAAAGCTGTATGATGGTGAGCTGAGACATTTGGCCTAATTAAATTTTCTCAAATCAAATATTCAGTTTCTCACATACAGTGTGCTTACTATTGCATCATAACATTAAGAGAACATGACATTCAGATGGGTTTAAATTTCCTTACAGTTTTCTGCAAACACAAATTTGCCACTTTACTAACTTTGTCGCTAGATTTAATAAATTAAACCTCTTTAGAAACTTTATTTTAATAAAAGAGCCTAGCAACAAATCTGACTTCCTTAGCAACTGTTTTGCACTCGTTGCTGGTCATCAGATTTGAGAGAGGGATTTGCTTGACTCACCAGTATGTAATGCTAACATCCAATCACTGATCACCATCGTTCCTATGACCAATCATTGACTATCATTGTTTCCCAATGACCAATCACTGATCAACATACTCTAGCATGTTATTCCAAACGGTAACAAATTTTGCTACACAAATGATTGTGATGCCACCATGAATACGAAATTATTCTATGACCTCATCTGGATACATTTAGTGACTTTTGAGCATGGATTAGTTACTTTTCTCTGGTCACACAGCTTTTCCATGTATGAGGATCAACCACATAAAAGTTGGTTTAGTTTTCAGACAGCTGATGGAATGAAAACTCTGTGTGTTAAAGGTGAAGGTGACTTTGGCCGACTCACAACAGTTCTCAGCGCAAGTGTGTGTAGACTGCAGTTACACAAAATGTCTGTGTGCTGATGAGAGCTGGACCTTCTCTTGGACCATCACACCACTGGTTCTGGGTACGTCAAACTTTAAAACTTAACGCTCACTGAAAATGCTAGAATGAGAACTTGATCTTTCTCACATTACCAAGCAGAAATAGTTAAAATAGCTATTGTTTTTTTTTTTTCAATAACTGTCTCCTCTATGTGAAAAAAAAAGCTCAGTGAAATAACATTTTTAGATTTTAGAGGAACTTCTGGTTAATGTTTGACAGAGTCGTTTAAAACAAATAAGATTCAACAAACGTAGATTTATTTTAAAATATGAATTATCACATAATTTATAATTTTTGTTCATTTTTGCTGAAGCAGAAAATTGTCTAGAACATTTAATGCTGTAGCATTATCTTTTCCCATCACTGGAACTAAATCTGTTCCAGTAAGACAATTCTCAAGGAATTGGTATGTGCACAAATCCCCACAGCCATGTTCTAAAATCTGATGGAAATCCATCCCTGAAGAGTGGAGACTGGTAGAGTAGCAAAGGGGGAACAACATAATATTAATCACTTCATTTTGGAATGGGACAGTCAGGTGTTTTTGGCCGTATATACAGTATATATCATGTGCGGTAAATACATCATCGTAAACACAAATTATACACAATATAATTTACTACAATTATCCTATAATTATAAATTATATTGTAAATTTTATTGTGTTATTAAATAACATCATGGTTACTCTCTTAAACACATTTAAGCTTAGCTGTGACTTTTGCAGCATTATAAAAGGCAATTTCTTTTCTTGGTGTACTGTAGATTTTGAGAAGGGGATTAACAGCAGGTTTATTAGTGAGAATAAACAGTACTTTGTGTGTGTGTGTGTGTGTGTGTGTGTGTGTGTGTGCATTATAGGGGTGGTGAGCATCAATGTGACAGCGGAGGCCGTGCAGTCGTCGATTCTGTGCGGAGAGAATGAAGTTATTGTACCAGAGAAAGGACGCATCGATTCAGTCATTAAAACACTGCTAGTGCAGGTGATTACATCATTACTTCTAATAATAATAATAATAATAATAATAATAATAATAATAATGATTTGGATGAATTTTGCAACCAGGGACCATTCACAGGAGACATTAGATTCAAGTTGACAGGGTTTATATATTTAATTATTTTTGGAGTTATTAAGGTGTGGATTAAATCCAGTTTAATTAAAGTGATCAGCCAAACAGATTAATAACAATAAGAACACAATAAATAATAAACTTTGATAATGGGTTGTGATTTCCATAACTGCAACAAAATAAAAAGAAAATCACATTTAAAGGTGGTGGTCTAGAAAAACCCCATCTCTGACAAAAATCTGGCACCTTGGAGGTGTGAACTACACAAAAGTCATTTTAATAATTGTAAAATTACTTAAGCAGCTGCAAAACCCAGCTCTGAATATGGGGAACTTTTCCAG
>CM074981.1:26835714-26846524 GCA_037576825.1 Pangasius krempfi | reverse complement strand
CTTCTGAAAATCACTGAGAATGGTGTTAAGTGAAAAAATGGCCAGATCCCAAATTGCTGCATAGACTGAAGAAAAAATAAAAGCTTTTTGATTTTTTGGAATCTTAATTCGATTGTGTACATTGGCTCCAAGTGAATGAATTGTTATGTTGAAGCAATTTGTTTTTGTACATTTAGTATACGCAAGGAAATTACATTTTGATGAGAAACGTGTGTCTTTTATGTACTTTCGTCCTAACAACTGTGGTGATTTATTCTACAGGTAAAAAAAATAGTCTTTATGATGGTTTGTGATGTTTAATATCAAGTGCTTGAGTATTGAAACTTGCGAATGTATTTCTCTGGTTAATGAAATTGCACTTCTTAGAATTTAATTAATTAAATTAAAAAATTTAAATTTTTAAATATTTAAATTAAAATATGATTTAACTAACATTAAGGGGGGGTTTTAATTTATGAATATAAAATATATGTAATATTCAATAATTATTCAACTACATTTGTGTGTTAACATACATTTGAAAAAACTATATTTCAATGCTTATTATTATGTAGAGTTTTCCTGAGACTGATTAAATGTTGAATTGTACTCTAATGTCTGCTCAAACTTCTTTACAGGAATCCATCTGAGTCTGATGAAGAGGCAGAAAGGTCAGTGTATTTCTGAGACTCCTTTATTGAAGTTATTCAGAATGTCATGTTGTCCATCGTGTTTTTCTATTACTATGAGGACTGCTGCACCACAGCGGGAATTCAACCAATCAATAATCAAATGATTTTTCTTTTCATTTGGGACAAGCTATGTAGTTACAATTTATTATTTAATATTGAGAAGTTTTATACGAAGCATCTATGTCCACTTAAGCTGGGAGAGTGCAGGTTAAGTCATTTTTCAAAGCACCATAATAAGGTGCCACTGCTTAAATGAATGTTTCCACTCCACTATACTTCTCCATGGCTTTTGCTCCATCAGTACAGATGCCCACACATTTTGTCCATAAAAGTCCATGTGACATTACAAAGCTATCTAAGACTTTAAAAATCTCCTCCAGAGTTGCCCTGCCTTCCAAAGGTCTGCAGAAAAGTACATCTTCCATAGTTGAACCTTCGTGAATGTACTAGGAAATATACCAGCAGTTGAGCTAAGACAGCTACATTAGTTGATTCTCAGATAGAATTCGCTGGTTTTTATGCAAAGCAATAGTTGTTTTAAACCATCTTCTGCCACATGCGACATGAAACAGTGTTGTGTGATGATGGCATCCGCTGTATTGTTTATTTTTGGCCTTTCCCCCAAGAATTATACCAGCGATATCAACTGAAGCAGGAAGAATTAAGTTCTCCACAATAGTATGGGAATTGCCCATCTTAGCCACTCGGAGACTCACCATGTAGGATGCTTCCAGACCGTTCCTATTAAGATTTTCCGATTCTGTTATAAGGGCATTACTACTCCTGAGTTTTCTTAATTGTCTTTCAAAAAACTCTCAAAGTTTATTTTTCAAAGTAGCATGCTTCGTTTCTAAATGCCTGTGCATTTAGAGAGTACTTTTGCACATATAACACAGTGGGTGCACTCACGCTTGCCACTGATGGTCTGTTAGAGGGACCTGAGGTTCTACTGTCACAGGATTGTGGATCGGCCGTGCTGGTGGGAGTAGATCTTCTCACTGTGGCTGTGGGCCGAGTTCTTTGTAGCCACCTATCTATTTTAAGCTTACTAGCTATTACTTTGCTTTGTTACCTAGCCATGTGCTGGCGATAAATGACATGCGGTAAGATTACACTTATGCATGACGCTTGAGTGGATGCATTTTTACCTCAGAAGATGGCGCAGTTTGAGTACCATTTTGCTGTTTCTACACTAGAGAGGCACAAATGTATATTTTTACTGCGATAAATACATGCTCAGTTAGAATGTTATTTTAGAGTAGGGTAGAATTAAATGAATGATAAATCTCAATGTGTCTTTGTTGAGATTTAAAACAAAAAAAAAGTTTTTTAAAAGATTTAAAAACATAAATGTATTTGATGTGGATAAGTAGGCACATAATGGCAGGCTTATGATAAACTAATTAAAGAGAAATATATATATTAACACAATTAATTTAGTATACTAACATGGACATTATATCAATATGTAAAGGCTACATAATCACTTTGTAGAGTGTTCATAGATCCAAGATTACGCTTACATGAGGAAAATAGATTACATTAAAAAAAAAAATAGCTGAAGGAGTTAGTAAGTGTAAGGCTTTCTTGATTTTGTAAGATATTTCTCATTATTTATTTAGTATAAAAAAAATACTAGGCAAACTATGTTGGCCAGTGACCCCATTTTAATGTCTCAAAGTTCTTAAACATAAAAAGAAAACTTTATTGGAAATGAGTAGAAATGAGGTGTAGCTAATTAGGATTAGGATAATCGGATTGCTGCAGTAGGAGACAGACTTAAATATCACCCATGTGTTGTTTAGCTTTTATCATTCATGAAGAATATAGCATGAATACTGCATTACTTTTAGTGTTTCTAGCTGCAAACCAAGACAGTGTCATACAAAAATACTTATTTTTTCATGATAAATAGCCACTTCATTCTCTTTCAGTGTGTCAGGTGTACGAAATGATGATGGATTTTTAAGACATGCTCCACCCAGCTTATGCAAACATCCCGATCTTGAACTGTTGTAGAGTTGGGATGAGCTTGTGTCCGTCATAATCTGGGAAAAAACAAAACAAAACAAACTTCCTCAGGGAAGCTCAAGTCAAGGGCATAAATGAGCCCAAACAGCATAATAAAAGCATTATTTACATTTGCAAGGTTGTTCAGGGCATTGAGTTTTCAGGATGCTGTCTCTTTTAAGGTCAGTAAGACAGGGTAGAAAAATCAGGTTGGAACATAATGATTTTTTTTGTGCTTTAGGTATAGGTATTAGGTACAGTACAGACAAATTCCAAATAAAATTAAAAAAATTTAATTTCTCTCTCAATTACACATGTACATATAAATGCAATTTCCATATATTTATTTCATAGCTAATATGGGTTTAAATAAATCAGCTGTCACACTAACAACTGTGGTGAAGTACAGTTTAAAAAAAACATTATGATGGTTTGTGATGTTTAATATCAAATGTTTGACTGCTGAATCTTGCAGTTACAATTCAATGATTAATAAAGTTGAACTTGGATGAATTTCATGACTAAAATTAAAAAAATGTAATTTAGCCAATATTAACGGGAGCATTTCATATATGAACATAAACTGTATGTAATGTTCAACAATTGACTACAGTTCTAAGTGTGTTAACATACTTTTAAAAAAAAACTATATTTCAATACTATTATGTATCATTTGTCCTGAGAGTGAATTACTGTTGCACTGTGCTCTAATGTCTGCTCATACTTCTTTACAGGCATCCATCTAAATCTCATAAGGGTATGGAAAGGAATCCATCTAAATCTCCTATAGAGGCAGAAAGGTCAGTGTTTTTCGGAATCTCCTTCATTGAATCTGTTCAGAAACAAACTGCAAGCCTAGACAGAAATCAGAAGTCATGTTGTCCATCATGTTTTCCTATTACCATAAGGACTACCACACCACAGCAGGAATGTTTTTCATTGGAGACAGGCTGTGCAGCTACAGTATTTAATACAGAAACATTTTAGCCAAAACATCTATGTCCAATTAAGATGTGAAAGTGCAGGTTAGAGGGCAGAATAAGGCAGAATAGTCTAGCCAGCTAACCAGAGACTGGTGTTATGATGCGTTGTGCAGGGGGTCTAGTGGTTAGCACTGTTCACTCACACTTGCTTCCGGGGTTGAATTTTTGAATTGGGATACAACCTGAGGTAATGATTAAAACCATATTATTTAGCTAGCTAAACAACTTATAAAGGCAAATGCTATATATTTGTTTCATACCAGCATTATTTATATTTCCAAGGTTTTTCAGGGCATTGAGTTTTCAGGATACTGTCTCTCTTGAGGTCCAGCGACAGTAAGACAGAGTCAAAAAATCAGGGTAGAACAGAATGATTTTTTGTGCTTCACAATAGTAGGGACAGTACAGACAAATTAATAATAATAAAAAAAAAGAGCTTAGAGAGAAATCAGATTATTGTTGGACATTGTCCATCATGTTTTTCTATTACCATGAGGACTGCCACCTCACAGCATGAATTCAACCAATCAATAATCAATTCTTTTCATTTGAGACAAGCTATGCTTCCTCAGTATTTAATAATGAAATGCTTTAGTCAAAGATGTGAAAGTGCAGATGAGAGAGCAGAAATTCTAGTTAGCCAGGTAGCTACCTGACTTAAATGAATCATGTAAATTCAGAGACTGCGTGATGGAATTAACGTGCTCTGTGAAAATACCTAATGCTATTTAATTATTTGCATAAGAAAGACAACCCGGAGTAATGTTAAAAAGCATAATAATACTAGATATTTCCCTGCCCCAAATGTTTCCTCCACTAGCACCAACTAGCAGAGAGCATTTTGAGTCTTTTGAAGAGCCTACGCAAATTGGTAATACATGACACTCCCAACAAGAGCGAAATGCCCACATAAAGGAAAAGAATTTTCAATGCCCTGAATTGTCTGCCAAGCCTGACCCCAGGATTGGGTATCTTCAGTCAGTCATCTTCTGTCTGTCATCGGGTTTCATTCACAATCCAGTGGCTAGACTGAGGAAGATAATCAGGACCTGAAAAGGACCCACTGCTGCCTGGCCACATCTAACCCCTCCTCTTGGTGTGAGCACTTACTCTGGACCAAGTATGCTCACAATACACTGTGGCACTCATCTCTCATCAGCTTTTGAGTGTCAGTTTGGGTACACACCTCCCTTGTTTCCTGAGCAGGAGGAATATGTTGGAGTCCCTGCAGCAGAACAACTATTATGGCACTGCAGGCGAATCTGCAAAAAGGCCTGGACCTATCTACTGGCAGCATCTCACACTTGACAACACCACAGCAATCGTCGCCGGTGGCTGGGACCTAACTAAGGATGTGCCCCTGCACCAAGAGTCAAAAAATGTTGGCCCCTCACTATATGGGCCCTTTTTAAGTTGCATAAGTGAATAAACCCCATCTTCTACCCTTGCTGAAAACAGGCCATGAGTCCGTTCAATGTTTTCCCCTTCCCTATGTGCCCCGCCATCAGGTCATGGTGAGCTGCCTGGAATAACATTTCCCGACAGCTCTTTGGGACCCATAACTGACTAGATTTTTTCCTTTGTCTGAGTGTCCTGCATCACTCAGTATAATCTTTAATAACTGCAAAATAGGGAAAGGAGAGCGCAACTCTGGGCTGAACCCGCTGATCATCAATTACTTTCACTTGGTCAAAGGCATGCCTGAGGGTTTCATCCCGTGTCTGCTCCAACAGGAAATCCCAGAGGAAATCCCCAGCAGGGCCCTCCCTGACCTCCGTGTCTTCCTGACGTGGAGCTGATGTTGACGGCCTCCCCAGCCAGTGCTGCATATTTCCCACACCATGCTACTCTGTGGCAGGACCCATCCACATACATTTCCTTCAGCAATATCTGAAATGCTGGCCAATTTGTCCCAAAAATCAGTGGATGACTTTTATATGCTTTTGTCCCCTGAATTGGATCGTGACTGGCACCAGCGGATACTTGTGAACATCCCCATGCACACACCTCACCTTCATCAATTGTGCATTTCCCAGTGCCTCACCATGAACCAGGCATTGGTAGATTGAGGTCTGATTACAGCCCAAATCCAGCAATGTGTGATATGTACCCCCTTGAGCACCCGTCTCCATGATGCAGGGACACGAGGAGGGCGAGGAGAAAGAGGGGAAGTAAGAGAATGAGAAAGAGAGGGAGGGATAAGGGAGGGGCTCGTCTGCTCCCCGGGTATATGTCTTCAAGTGGTCCTCTGCCAGCTGGATTGCCTAATCGATGTCCCCATCTGGTAGTCGGACGACAAACTGCTCCAGCAATATAGGATGACTGCTTCTTCTGCGCAGCGCTCCTCGGCCAGCAGCCACATTTTGCAGGTGTCTTGGAGCTTTTTTCGGCAAATGTGGACGGGCGGCTGAGAAATGCTGACAGTGTTTTTCAGGGGTGCGGCCGACTCGCTGCAATATCGCCAGGTTTATGTCCGTGTACTCCAGCAGGTTTGCCATCAGAAGCTTTTGGGCCACCAGCTAGGACTCCATAACAACAGATCTTCCTCACTCCCGGCTTTCAGCACCAGTATAACACTTCTCCTGGATTCAGAGCGAAATGAGGAGATGTGAAGCAGGCTTGGGACAACTCAAAAAAGAAGCTCTTTATTGCACATTGCTATGGCATTTACAAAAATGATTTACCAAATATTAAGGGAAGCCTTTAATTTATTAACATAAAATATAAGTAATATTCAACTGACAACACTTGTAAGTGTGTTAACCCTTATATTTAAAAAAATACAAAAACAAAAACAATATTTCAATACTTACAAGTATGTAGAAGATGGACTGAGACTGATTAACTGTTGGACTGTGCTCTAATATCTGCCCATATTTCTTTACAGGCATCACTCTGAACCTCATGAACACAAAGAAAGGTCAGTATTTTTCTGAGACTACTTCATTGAAGCTATTAAAAAAAACCTGTAAGCCAAAACAGAAATCAGATGCCACGTTGTCCGTCACGTTTTTCTATTAACATGAGGACTGCAAATAAAGTGAAAACAATCAGAAACTTTTTAGGAAAAAAATGAAAAAGAAAAGCCTTACAATACTCTAGTTGCATAAGTGTGCACACCCCTAAACTAATACTTTGTTGAAACACCTTTTATTTTATTGCACCACTCAGTCTTTTCAGCATGGCACATCATGACTTGGTAATATTTTCCCACTCTTTCTTGCAAAAACATTCTAGATCCATCAAATTGTAAGGGGATCTCCTATGCACAGCCCGCTTCAGGTCACGTCACAGATCTTTAGTTGGATTCAGGTCTGGGCTCTGGCTCTTCTTTTGGTTAACCATTCCATTGTTGATTTGGATGTATGCTTTGGGTCATTGTCATGCTGAAAGGTGAAATTCTTTTTCATCTTCAGCTTACTAGCAGACACCTGAAGGTTCTGCGCTAATATTGATTGGTATTTGTAGCTATTCATGATTCCTCCCACCTTGAAAAAAGCCCTAGCTCTGGCTGAAGAAAAGCAGTCCTAAAGTATAATGCTGCCACCAACATGCTTCACCGTGGGTATGGATCTTTTGGTGATGTGCTTTTCTTGCACCAAACATACTTTTTGGAATTATGGAATTATTATAACCTTTGGAACTGGTCTCTTCAGATCATAACACATTTTGCAACATGGTTTGGGATGATTTAGTTGAGGTTGGATGGTTTTTGTGCGAGAGGGCTTCCACCCTACCCCACTGCCCAGACATGTGAAGAATATGAGAGATTGTTGTCACATGCAGAGAGTAATCAGTACATGTCGGATATTCCTGCAGCTCCTTTAATGTTGCTGTAGGTCTCTTGGCTGCCTCCCTGGTAAGTTTTTGTCTTGTCCCTTTTTAAATTTTGGAGACCGTCCTGTTCTTGGTGATATCACTGTGGTGCTCCATTTTCTTAATGATGGCCTTAAAGGGGTTCCATTGTACATCTAATATTTAGCAAATTCTTTTATACCCCTCTCCTTATTCATTCCTTTCATCAAGTGAGATACCATGCATGCTATGTAAGCTCTTTGCGGACCATGGCTTCAGGAAAATCCAGAAGATGTGAAGAAAATCCTACAAAAACAGCTGATCTTTAGTTGTGGTTAATTGGAAAAATTTAATTATTAATTATTTCATTATTCCATTTAACGTCAGTATTTTTCTGAGACTCCTTCATTGGAGCTATTCAAAAACAAACTGCAAGCCTAGATAGAAATCAGAATTCATGTTGTCCATCATGTTTTCTATTGACATGAGCACTGACGCACCACAGCAGAAATTCAACCAATCAATAATCAAATTATTTTTTTTTTGTGAGAGCAGAATCTCTTGTTAGCCAGCTAGCTAGCCAACTTAAACCAATCATGTAAATTCAGAGACTGGTGAGATATAATTAATGCGATAGTGGGTAGAAAAACATGTACTCTGTGAAAATATATCAAGCTATTTAATGATTTTTGTAAGAAAGAAAAAACATTTTAACGTAACGTTTTAAAAACATATTACTAGCTAGTTAACTATTAATTGGGAAGTTTTATCTTATTCGGCAGTTTTTGCCAAGTAACATGTAAGCCAAGCAACTATGTATAACATCTGCTAAAAAGGGATTTGCATTACATGTTAGAGGAAATATTCTTGATTAAACAGTCAAAACCCAGAGTAGTTAATTTTTTTTGTGCAGCAAATTGGTGAATTGTGAAAAATTTAAAAGACAAATACTATATATTTGTTTCGTACCAAATTTCGGTTTAAATAAACAGTTGATCACAATATGAATGTCAGGTCAATATCACCAGTGTCAGTAAACATTACCTGCCTGACAGCATTCTGCCAACTGTAAAGTTTGGTGGTGGAGGGATAATGGTATGGAGCTGTTTTTTAGGGGTTGGGCTAAGCCCCTTACTTCCAGTGAAGGGAAATGTTAATAGTTCAGCATACCAAGACATTTTCGACGATGCTATGCTTAAAACTTTGTGGGAACAGGTTGGGAAAGGCCCTTTTCTATTCCAGCATGACTGTTCCCCAGTGCACAGGGCCATAAAGACATGGTTGAGTTTGGTGTGGAAGAAGTTGTCTGGCCCGCACAGAGCCCTGACCTCAATCATATCGAACACCTTCGGGATGAACTGGAACGTAAATTGCGAGCCAGGCCTTCTCGTCCAACGTTCTCGGATGAATGGGCAAAAATTCCCACAGAAACACTCCAAAATCTTGTGGAAAGCCTGCCCAGAAGAGTGGAAGCTGTTATAGCTGCAAAGGGGGGACCAACTCCATATTAATGTCTATGTATGTAGAATGCAATGTCATTAAAGTCCCTGTTGGGGTAATGGTCAGGTGTCCCAATACTTTTGTCCATATAGGGCAACTAAATGTATTAGATGTGAAACAATAGGTAAATAATAGCAGGTTTATGAGAAACTAATTACATAGACATACATACATTTACAAATTTAATTTAGTGTATTACATGGATATTTTTTACTGCTACATTTGCAAAAATATGTTATAGCAAATATTAAGGGAAGCATCTAATTTGTGAACAGACAATATAAGTAATATTGAACAACTGACTACACTTGTGCATTAACCTATGTATTTGAAAAAAACAAACAAAAAAACAAACAAAAATCTATATTTCAATATTTACTATTATGTACATGATGCACTGAGACTGATTAACTGTTGAACTGTGCGCTAATTTCTGCTCATATTTCTTTACAGGCATCCCTCTGAACCTCATGAACATGAAGACGGGTCAGTATTTTCTGAGATTCCTTCATTGAAGCTATTTAAAAAAAAATGCAAGCCAAGACCGAAATCAGATTTCATGTTGTCCATCATGTTTTTCTATTAACTGCTGCACCACAGCAGGGATTCAACCAATCACTAATCAAAATTTTTTCCATTGGAGACAAGCTATGTATAATAAATTTGAACGTGTTTGAGTTTCAGTACTATTGCTCTTACAAAAAAATAAATAAATAAATAAAAATCACCCAATATTAAGGGGAGCATTATCATATAAGTAATATTCAACAAATGACTACCTTTCTGTGTTAATATACATTTGAAAAAACAATATTTCAATATTTTGTAGCATTTTGAATTGTGTTCTAATGTCTGCTCATACTTCTTTACAGGGAGCCATGTTACTCTGATGAAGAGCATGAAAGGTCAGTGTTTTTATGAGACTCATGTTGTCCATAAATTTTCTCTTACCATGATGACCGCCACACCACAGCAATAATTCCACCAATCAATAATCAAATTATTATTATTTTTCACTGGAGACAAGCTACGGAGCTACAGTATTTATTAAGGTGAAATTTTAGCCAAAGCATCTACGTCCACTTGTTTGGCTGTTTTAGCCAAGTAACAGTTCACGTAAAAGCCATGCAACTATATATAACATCTCCTGAACAAGGGATTTTTCTAAAACATGCATTACATGTTATGAGGAAATTTCTTACCCGACAGAACAGTCAAAATCCAGAGTAGCTAATTTGTTGAGTAGCGAGTTGGCAACTCGAAAAAATGACAGATTGAGAAGAATACAGCATCCTCTAGCTGTTTTGTGCATGTGTCATGGGCTGGTTTCAGACAAAACAATAATTTCTCTTTGTTCTAACATCACTAAATGTATTAGATGTGAAAAATAGGTAAATGATGGCAGGATTATATTAAACTGATTAAGTAGAAATACACACCTTTACAAAATTACTTTAGTGTAGTAACATGGACATTATATCAATATGTAAAAGCTACATGAGGCTATAATCACTTTGTAGTGTGTTCATAGATCCATGATTACTTCTGATATGAGGAAAATAGACCTTAAACATAGAAATACATTTTATGGTTAATGAAGTAGTTAGAATCTCATTACTATTGCATTTACAAAAATATGTCTGACTCAATTTTAAGGGAAGCCTTTAATTTATGGACACTGGTAAGTGTACTACAAATGTACAACCCATACATTTGAAAAAAAAAAAAAAATCAATATGTTTAGGTAGATGATGCCAAAAGACTGATTAACTGTTTAACTGTGCTCTAATGTCTGCTCCTAATTCTTTACAGGAATTCACCTGAATCTGATGATGAGAAAGAAAGGTCAGG
>CM074981.1:26823718-26835050 GCA_037576825.1 Pangasius krempfi | reverse complement strand
GTTCAGAGGAGGGAGAGTGAGTATATCGGTAGGAGAATGTTGGACATGGAGCTGCAGGCAGGAGGCGAAGAGGAAGCGAAAGAGGAGGTATATGGAGGTAATAAATGAGGATATGAAGCTAGTGGGTACAAGTGTCGAGGATGCAGAAGATAGGGATAGGTGGAGAGTGATGATTCGCTGTGGCGACCCCTGAAGGGAAAAGCGGAAAGAAGAAGAAGAAGAGGACTTCTGCACCACAGAAGGAACTCAACCAATCAATAATCAAATGATTTTTTTTTCATTGAGGACAAGCTACTGTATGTAGCTACTATATTTAACAATGAAATATTTAGTAAGCTGTTAAAGTGAGGGGAAGATGCCAGGAATTCTAGTTAGCCAGGTAGCTAGTTAACTTAAATGAATCATGTAAATTCAGAGACTTATGTGATGGAATTAATCCAAATAATGTCTTGTGTGATACATGGTAGAAAATATGTGCTCTGTGAAGATACAGAAAGCTACGTAATGTTTTTCATGATAAAGACAACCTGGAGTAATGTTAGAAAGCATAATACTAGATAGGTTCCTGCCCCAAATGTTTCCTCCAGGAACACCAAACCTCACAACTAGTAGAGAGCATTTTGAGTCTTTTGAAGAGCCTATGCAAATTGGTAATATGTGACACCCCCAACAAGATCATGGGGCCCGCATGAAGGAAAAGAATGATCTGAATTGTGTACTATAGTGTACTTCAATTCTTACTATTATGTAGCAGTGTCCCTGAGAATGAATAAATGTTGACTTGTGCTTTAATGTTAGCAGGAATTTAACCAATCAATAATCAAATGCTTTTTTTTTTTATTGGAGACAAACTATGTAGCTACAATATTTAACAATGAAATATTTAGCAAGCTGTGAAAGTGCAGGTGAGAGGGCAGAAAATCTATTTTGCTAGCTAGCTAATTTAAACAAGTCATATAAATTCATAGACTGGTAATTTATCCAAACAATGCACTGCACCATATGGGGTAGAAAATTCTGCTTCATGAAAATATAGAAAGCTATCTAATGATTTTTGTCAGGAAGATGACCTGAAGTAAAGTAAAAAAAAAAAATAATAGTAGTAGCTAGGTGGCTAATAAGCAATATTTGTAGCGTTTGCTCTAATGTCTGCTCATACTTCTTTACAGGAATCCACCTGCAGCTGATAAAGAGAAAGAAAGGTCAGTGTTTTTCTGAGACTCCTTCATTGAAACTATTCAAAAACAAACTGCAAACCTTGACAGAAATCAGAGCAGAATCTCTTGTTAGCCAGCTAGCTAGCCATTTTTAACCAATCATGTTATTTCAGAGACTGGTGAGATATAATTAATGTAAATAATATTTGGTGGCAGATGACAAACGTACATTTACAAAATTAATTTATTATAGTGCATGGACATTTTTTACTGTTGCATTTGCAAAATATGTTATAGCAAATATTAAGGGAAGCATATAATTTATGAACAGACAATATAAGTAATATTGAATAACTGACTACACTTGTGTATTAACCTATGTATTTGAAAAAAAAAATACAAAAACAAAACAAAATCTATATTTCAGTACTTACTATTATGTACGTGATGCACTGAGACTGATTAACTGTTGAACTGTGCTCTAATTTCTGCTCATATTTCTTTACAGGCATCCCTCTGAACCTCATGAACATGAAGACGGGTCAGTATTTTCTGAGATTCCTTCATTGAAGCTATTTAAAAAAAAATGCAAGCCAAGACCGAAATCAGATTTCATGTTGTCCATCATGTTTTTCTATTAACTGCTGCACCACAGCAGGGATTCAACCAATCACTAATCAAATTATTTTTTTAATTGGAGACAAGCTATGTCTGTAGCTACAATATTTAATTATGCAAAATTTAACAACAATTAAACAGGGGATTAAAAAAAAATTACATTCATTACATGTTATAGGAAATATTCTTTCCTGAGAAAACAGTCAAAATCCAGAGTAGCAAATTTTTTTTGTGTTGCGAATTGGTGAATTGTAAAAAAAATATAATATATAAAGGCAAATACTATATATTTGTTTCATACCAAATATAGGTTTAAATAAATAGTTGATTACAAAATGAATGTCAGGTCAATATCACCTCAATAAATCAGACAATCAATCAATCAATAAATCGCGTTTATTTATAAAGAATATTTAAAAACAACCGAAGGTGTAGTGCTTTACAAAAACAAGCATAACAAATAAGGAACCAATAACATAATACAAGCCACACACAAAATACCGCACAGTAACAGAAATAAAACACGTACAAGGGTTAATGGCAGGTTAAAAGCCAATGAAAATAAATGAGTTTTGAGTATGGATTTAAAAACCACCTCAATTCTGTGCATGTCCGGACATGGAGTACCTTTGTTCCCACAATACAGAAGATTATCAGAAAAACATTACATCAGCTTTCATAAAAAGAACTGTGGTGATTTGTTCTACAGTTCTACAGTAGAAAAATTGCCATTATGATGTTTTGTGATGTTTTATATCAAATCCTTGAGTACTGAAACCTCCAATTGCATTTTTATGGTTAATAAATTTGAACATGTTTGAGTTTCAGTACTCTTACAGAAAAGATAAATCACCCAATATTAAGGGGAGCATCTCATATAAGTAATATTCCACAAATGACTACACTTGTGTGTTAACAGTGATATCGTACATCCTTGGACGCTTCTCCTTCAGTCATTTTGCAATGACTGGAGCCTTTAGCCAGGAGGTTGTGTCATCAGATGGTTATCAACGATCCTAAAGTGTTTTGACCCTCATCAGATGGTTATCAACGATCCTAAAGTGTTTCGACCCTTAACCACAACACTCTCCTGTTGCCGGGTCAGCAGTGGTGGGCAGCCACTACTCACTCCCTCCTGGCTGCCAGCTCAACACCTCCCTCCTGCTCCTGGGTCTTAAGGTATTGTGGACGACATCTGGGAACTGAAGACTTCTCTTCAGGTCTATCCTAAGCTTTCATGCTTGGGCAGACTGCAGGAGACTTACCCTGGTTTTACTGGGCCCTGATGGCTTTGTCCCCTCCTTGACGAATGTTGTACCAGGTGGTGGCTTGTTCCTATGTTGACAATTCCTGGTTCTCTCCTGCTCTAGGATATCCGCTAGCACAGCCAGTACTTTGTCATGGTGTCATCTGTATCTGCCCTGGGTAAGCGCGGTCTTACATCCCGTCAAGATGTATGCCATCGTTCCCTTTTGCCCGCAGAGCTTGCATGTTGGGTCATCCCTCATCCCCCATCTGTGTAGGTTCACAGGGGATGGAAGGGTGTCATAGATGGCCCTAAGCAAGAAGGAGATCTTGGCTTGAGATGGCTCAAGCCTCCAAAGGTCAGTCCATGTCACCTTCCTCTTGGGGAGATCCCACCTTGTCCAGGCTCCCTGGGTTTCTAGCTCCACCAACTTTGCCTTTCTCTACTCTTCCTCTAGGTCCCTTATTTCCTCCTGGACCAATGCTCTTCTCTCCACAGGGCTGGCTTTCCCCAACCTTTGGAAGCGGGTCATTCCCAGGCCTTGCCTTCCCGTACATGGTGCTCCAATGATGTCTTTGAGCTTTAAGTTCCCTTCTGCTAGGGCCAGATATGCTGATGCCTCCCACTTCCGTCCTGACCTGGTTTTTATTCCAGCTTCTCTGCCCTTGTTGTCTCTTGAGTCCCTGAAGTTCATGGCCACCCTGCACTTCGCTACTTGGAACTCCTCAACCAGGGGGTAGTTGTAATTGCCCAGATCTGATGTACAGCCCGGCTGACGTGAAGCCTGGAAGGATTCCCAGCCACCTTCTGAGGTGTGAGTTGATCTTACGTTCCACTCCTTCCACTGCTGTAAGTGGAACCTCATACACTGTCATCAGCCACATCAGTCTGGGGAGCAGGCCATGTTGATAAAGCCATGCTTTAAACTTCCCTGGGAGTCCTGATTTGTCAGTTTTCTTCAACCAATCCTCTGCTTGCTTCTCAGTGCTGTGGACGTTGTTGTGGTCCCTTAATGACTCATAGTACCACTTTCCCAGATACCTGATGGGATTGTCCTTAATGGAAGGGATGATCTCGCCTTGTATGACCAGATTGTACTTGAAGGAGATGTTACCCTTCCTAATGACCATGCTCCTTTATTTTCTTAGCTTAAAAGTCATTCTGGCCCACTTTGCCACCTCATAGCTGGTTGCTGGATTCCTGAGTCCATCATCAGGCCCCTGGTTTCCTTTTCTCCTGCTTTGATGATGAGGTTCATGCCCATGACAAACAGGGTTGGGGAGACTGTACATCCTGTGACAATCCCCCTCTCGAGATGCTGCCACTGTGTGATGTAGTCCTTTGTTTTAAAATGGAGCTTGATTCCATTCAGGTAGCTGCTGATCATTGGCTTGATGTTATCTGGGATATGGTAGTACTTCAGAGCTGTCCTGATTAGATCGTGGGGGATGGACCCGTAGGCTCTCAGGTCGCCTTTCTATGCCCTGGCCTCATGTATCATCTGGCTTAGGACTCCTGTGTGTTCCAGGCATCCAGCAAATCCTGGGATCCCGCCCTTTTGGATTGAGGTGTTGACATATCCTTTCTCAATCATGTATGTGGACATCCTCTTTGCCAGCATTGAGAAGAAGATTTTGCATTCAGCACTGAGTAGGGAGATGGTCCTGAATTGGCTTACGCTCGCTGAGGCTTCCTCTTTGTGGACAAAGCATCCTTCTGCCTTCTGCCAGCTTGGTGGTCCTTTCTTCCGGATCCACCGGAGAAGCTGTAGGCACTTCTTGTACACCCTATAGGGTATACTGCTGGGACCTGGGGCTGACACCGCTCATGCCTTTTTAACCACTTCCTGGATTTCCTTCCAGGTTGGTTCATTGATGTTGAGCATGATGGTGCGGGGCTCTGCCATACCAATTACTGGATTTTCATCTAGGGGAAGACATCTGTTTGGGTCACTATGCGTCTTCTTGAGAAATGCCTCCACCTCCACTTTAGGGCAATTCAGACTCCTAGATTTAGCTTCTCCCAGTAGAGACCTGGTGAAGTTGTAGGGATCCTTTATAAACTGGGCCCTCCGCTTCTCATTCTCCTTGCTCAGTTTCCTCATCCTTTCTGCCCTTCTTAGTCTTCTTGTGAATTCCTTTATCCCTTCCTTTTCCTCAGTGCTACTTGCTTTGTATCTCTTGTTAAGGCTCTTGATATCTTTCCTTAAGTTGTGAATTTCCCTCTCTCTTCTGTTCGGTTGCTTCCCTACCTTGATGTTGCCCTTCGTCTCTGTTGTACCAAATCGTTCCTTTGCTAGGTTGTACGTGATCTCCGTGAGAGTATTCACTTTCCGCTCAGCTGTGCCCACTGATGTGACCTCAAGGATACTGTTCAAGTCCTCATCGAAGCTAGCCCACTCCTTGATGTCAGACATCCTTAGCCACCTAATCATCTCCTTCATGGGCATAATTGCATTTGAAAAAATATACATTTGAAAAAACAATATTTCAATATTTTGTAGCATTTGTCCTGAGGCTCCCTATCTGTTGAATTGTGTTCTAATGTCTGCTCATACTTCTTTACAGGGAGCCATGTTACTCTGATGAAGAGAATGAAAGGTCAGTGTTTTTATGAGACATGTTTTTATGTTTTATGTTGTCATGTTGTCCATCAAATTTTTTTTCTTATCATGTTGACCGCCACACCACAGCAAGAATTCAACCAATCAACAATCAAATTATTATTTTTTTCATTGGAGACAAGCTACGGAGCTACAGTATTTAATAATGTAAAATTTTAGCCAAAGCATCTACGTCCACTTAAGATGTGAATGTGGTAGCTAATAACTGAGGCGTTTTTACCTTGTTTGGCTGTCTTAGCCAAGTAACAGTTCACGTAAAAGCCATATAACTATATATAACATCTCCTGAACAAGGATTTTTCTAAAACATGCATTAAATGTTATGAGGAAATTTCTTACCTGACAAAACAGTCAAAACTGAGTGAGAACAATATAGCATCCTCTAGCTGTTTTGTGCATGTGTCATGGGCTGGTTTCAGATGAAACAACAATAATTTCCGTTTGGCCTAACGTCAGTAAATGTATTAGATGAGAAAAGTAAATAATGGCAGGTGTATGATAAACTAATTAAATAGAACTACATACATTTACACACGGCCATAATCACTTTGTAGAATGTTCATACATCCAAGATTACTTCTGACATGAGTAAAATAGACCTTAAATAAAATAATAACTGAGGGAGTTAGTGCAGTATTTAGCAAAAAGAAAATCCTAAGCAATTTTTTGGTCAGTGACCCCATTTTAAGGTCTCAACATTTTTAATCAAATTAAGAAAACCTTAAGGTATAGCTAATTAGCCTTGGGATAATTAGAATGCCGCAGTACACTGCAGTACACGGGGACACTCTGACATGTCACCCATGTGCTGTTATTAGCATTCATGAAAAATATAGCATGAATATTGTATTATTTTTATTGTTCTTAGCTGGAAACCAAGAGAGTGTCATACAAAAAAAAACAACCAAACAAAAAAAAAAAACATCAGCCTTCATCCTAAGAACTGTGGTGGTTTTGTGTACAGTTAAAAAATTAGCCATTATGATGGTTATATACACTATATGGTCAACAGTTAGTGGACACCTGACCATCACACCCATATGTGGTTCTTCCCAAGACTGTTGCCACAAAGTTTGAAGCACACAATTGTATGGGATGTCTTTGTATGCTGTAGCATTACAATTTCCTGTCACTGGAACTAAGGGGTCTAGTCCAAATCCGTTTCAGCATGACAGTCCCCCTGTGCACAAAGTGAGGTCCATAAAGTCATGGTTTGCCAAGGCTGCAGTGGAAGAAAACAAGTGGCCTGCACAGAACCCTGACCTCAACCCCACTGAACACCTTTGGGATGAGCAGGAATGCAGACTGCACACCAGGCCTCCTCGCTCGACATCAGTGCCTGACCTCACTAATGCTCTTGTATCTAAATGAACACAAATTCCCACAGCCGTGATCCAAAATCTAGTGGAAAGCCTTCCCAGAAGAGTAGAGCTTATTATCAAAGCTTGGGCTAAATCTGGAATAGGATGTTCAAGAAGCACATATGAGTGTAATGGTTAGGTGTCCCAATACTTTTGTCCATATAATGTATGTAATGTAATATATATATATATATATAATATTCAACAACTGACTACACTTGTAAGTGTATTACAAATGTACAACCCATACATTTGAAGAAAAAAAAATCAACACTTTTCTATTATGTGGAGGTTGCCAAGAGATTAACTGTGCTCTAATGTCTGCTCCTAATTCTTTACAGGAATTCACCTGAATCTGATGATGAGAAAGAAAGGTCAGGTTTTTGTCTGAGATTCCTTCATTAAAACTATTCAATAACAAACTGCAAGCCTAGAGAGAAGTCAGATGTCATGTTGTCCATCATGTTTTTCTATTACCATGAGGACTTCTGCACCAGAGCAGGAATTGGAGACAAGCTACTGTATGTAGCTACTATATTTAACAATGAAATATTTAGTAAGCTGTTAAAGTGAGGGTAAGATGACAGAAATTCTAGTTAGCCAGGTAGCTAGTTAACTTGAATCATGTAAATTCAGAAATTTATGTGATGGAATTAATCCAAATAATGCTTTGTGTGATACATGGTAGAAAATATGTGCTCTGCGAAGATACAGAAAGCTATGTAATGTTTTTCATGAGAAAGACACCCTGGAGTAATGTTAAAAAGCATAATACTAGATAGGTCCCTGCCCCAAATGTTTCCAACAGGAACACCAACCCTCACAACTAGTGGAGAGCATTTTGAGTCTTTTGAAGAGCCTATGCAAATTGGTAATATGTGACACTCCCAACGAGATCAAGGGGCCCGCATGAAGGAAAAGAATGATCTGAATTGTGGGGGTGCAATGCATTTTCGCATCACATGCCAAGTCTGACCCCAGGATGGGGTATCTGTGATGTCCACTGCATCAGGGGTGTCAATCAGGTGACAATCGTCTGTGACTGACTGCTCTCAGAAGCTGCAGGAAATTTCAGTGACTCTGACCTAGTGGGCCCCCTAAAACCTCCCCTTCAGCTTTCAATGGCTGAGACTGAGATGGGACACTCTAAGATATGAAGGGGAGGTTTTAGGGGGCCCACTAGGTCAGAGTCACTGAAATCCCTTGGTTCTGGTGCAGTAACCCAACAAACAGCTCCAGTTGCTTTTCACATAGACCAACATAGGAAACAGATATGCTTGTTCTTAATCAAGGCTCCTGAATTGCAGCTCATTTTGGGGTTCCCTTGGCTGGAATGCCACAACCCAAAGGTCGATTGGTCAACTCACTCCATCTCAGTTTGGGGATCCCAGCAGTGTCAGTGTCAAATAATGGCAGCACCAGTTATCCTCCCACCAGGGCTATTGCTGACAGCCCTGATTTTACTTCAGTTCCACTCGAGTACCTGGATCTTAAGGAAGTCTTTAGCAAAAAGAAAGCTGAGACTCCACCCCACAGGCCATATGATTGTGCCATTACCCTCCTGCTAGGGATCTTTCTGCCCAGTGGAAAGTTGTTCTCTGTTACAGGTCCAGAGATGACACAGAGTCTTACATCTGAGAGGCCCTAGAAGCAGGGTTTATATGCCCATCTACTACACCAGATGGGGTAGGGTATTTTTTGTTCAGGAAGAAAGATGGGGCCCTTGCCCTATATTGATTACAAATGCCTTAGTAAGATAACGGTTATGGAGCAATTCCCACTGCCTTTTATGGCACTGGCCTTTGAGTCACTGCAGGAAGCTTCAATTTTTACGACGCTAGACCCATGCAGTGCCTACAATCTTATCTGTCAGGAGAACAAATGGAAGACTGCCTTCATTACACACTCTGGGCAGTATGAAAAGAAAGTGATCTGCTTTGGCTTAATAAATGCTCAAGCATCCTTTCAGGGTTTCATTAACAAGGTTTTCAGGAAGACACTTAACCGTTACATTTTTGTCTATTTAGATGACATCCTTACATGTAGAAATTCTCAGGAGCAACATGTGCATGTGAGGTAGGTACTTCAATTCCTCCTGAGCAGCCACGTTTGTGTGAAGCTTGAAAACAGCATGTTTAACACATCATCTGTGTCTTGTCTCAGGTTTATGGTTGCCAAGGGGAAGTATCTGCATGGGCCCTACTAAAATAAAAGAAGTGGCCAAGTGGTCACTTCGGTTATGTTGGTCCAAAGCTGCCTGGGATTTGCTAATATTTTCTGACACTTTGTCCAGAATTTCAGCTTGGTCACGGCTCCTATTACTGCCCTTAATAAGACCCAGGCCCTGTTCCAAGGGGCTGGTCCAGACCAGAAGCTCCATCCATGTGCCTATTTCTCACAATGCCTCACTACTATAGAACACAACTATGATGTCACATGTTGCTTGCTATCAGGGTGGCACTGTATGGAGGGTCTAAACCTCAGCTTGTGGTGTGGATGGACAGCAAGAACTTGGGATATATATCCAAAATGTCAAACCTGGAAAGGCCAGGGTGGCCATGTTTTTTAACAGGTTAATTTCATTATCTCCTACTGCCTGAGGTCCAAGAATTTAAAGCCTGATGCCATCTTCAGACAGTAGGAACTGTCCAGATTTAGATCCTAATCCTATTCTCCCTTAGCTTGTACATTGTGGAAACAGTGTGCTGGGTGTTAGAAACTGCCGTCCCGACTAGACTCAAGCAGGGGACCACCAGGGAAACTCTGTCCCTGCTGCAATCAGGGCCAGGACCTTGCAGTGGGGGCATGCATCTCAGCTGACAAGACATCCAGGACTTGTCCAAACCCTAGAATTTCTTTGTAGACATATCTTTTGGTCCAGCATTGATTTGGATGTACATGCTGTTGTTGTAGTCTGTCAGGTCTGTGCCCAGAATAAAGACTTTAGGACACAACCAACAAGATTGCTGCAACCACTCTGTTTTCCCTCCAGCCCATGGTCTCAAGTGCCCTAGATTTTGTGACACTGTAGTTTTGTTCATAGTTGACCATTTCCCAGGCATGCAAGTTCATACCTTTGCCCAAGATACCATCTGGCAAGCAGACTGCAGAGTTACTCACAACATGAGGTCAGAATCTATGGGATCCCTCAGGATTTAGTTTTTGATTGGGGTCCACAGTTTGCCAGCTGATTCTGAAAGGCTTTCTTCCAGTTCTTGGGGGCTTCTGTCAGTCTGTCCTTGGGTTTCATCCATAATCCAATGGCACTCAAGAACACCACAGCACTCATTGCTGGCAGCCGGGACCTGAATTCCGCCCTTGTCAAAGCATCTAGCTAACCTGTAAGAATGTGCCCCTGCACCAAGAGACAAAAAAAGGTGTCCTCTAGGTATGTGGGCCCTTTTTTAAGGTGCATAGGTGAATAATCTATCACATACCCTTGCCCCAAACTTTGTGGGTCAACTTAAAGTTTCATGTCTCCCATCTTAAACATGTTCTTTATAGTGAATTCTCACCAGCAGCCGCTCAACCAGCACACCCTCATATCATTGATGGAGTGCCATCTAACACCATGTGACGTCTTCTGGACTCCCATCAGATTTGTGGTAAAATGCAGTACCTGGTACCAGTGGTACCAGTCTGGCACATTTTGAATCATGAACTCATTAGAGCCTTTTCATACCAGCATTTGGCCTCTGAAGAAACAAAATAGTCAAAATCCAGAGAAGTTAATTAGTTTTGTAGCGAGTTGCTGAAGGGAGAAACAAATTATAAATGCAATTACTGAATAGGTCTTTCATACCAAATATTGGATTGACAAACAGGTTATCACAAAATGAATGTCAGGTCAATGTCACTTCAGCTTTGGATCAACTTTGATCCAAACAACTGTGGTGATTTGTTCTACAGTTTAAAAATAATAGGCATAATGATGGTTTGTGATGTTTAATATCAAATTCTTTAGTCTTCAAACTTGCAATTGCATTTCTATGTTCAATGAATTTGAACTTGTTAGAATTTTATTAATACTTCAATTACAAAAATATGATTTATCCAATATTAAGGGGAGCAGTCCATACATGAATATATGTAATATTCAACAATTGACAACAATTCTGAGTGCCTTAACCTACACATCTGAAAAAAAAAAAAAAACATAGGTCAATATTTACTATAATATAGCATTTGCCCTGAGACTGATTAACTGTTGAATTGTGCTCTAATGTCTGCTCTTACTTCTTTACAGGCATCCACCTAAACCTGATAAAGAGAAAGAAATGCATCCACCTAAACCTCATAAAGAGAAAGAAATGCATCCACCTAAACC
>CM074981.1:26792153-26803191 GCA_037576825.1 Pangasius krempfi | reverse complement strand
GGTGCAAGTGTTGAGGATGCAGAAGATAGGGAGAGGTGGAGAGTGATGATTCGCTGTGGAGACCCCTGAAGGGAAAAAGCTGAAAGAAGAAGAAGATTATCAGATAAAATTGTTAATTATAAACATTTATTTCTAGAAAGCAAAATTATCTGCCAATTGAATAAGAAAGCTTGAAATTAGTAAAATGTCTGTAAAAAGATTGAATAATCTCATATTTGGTTTAATGTAATCTAACAGGAAATGCCAGATATGTCAAATTTGACTATATTTTTAATATAATGTAATATTTTTCATATTTTTGCTAAAATGTCTTTTTTTTGCAGTGTACACTGTATTTAATTCTGTACCTTTGTACTTGGGTTTCTTATTATTGGAATAAGAAAAGCAACTCTTACTGGATGTACATGAATAACGGAGAAATTCTGTAAGCCTGTCTGGAAGAATAAGTACATACAAAATAGCTGTTTATCACAGAAGTGAGTCGAGTTGCTTAAAAATCTTATACTGATAATTGATTCGGAAAGTTTTGTTTTAGACCATTTAAATGTAAAATCTTTTTTTTCTGTAGTGGTTTTCAGGCATTTCAGCATTTAAATAATGCACTTATTTTGTTCCTTTTTACTCTAGAAATACTGTTTGGCAGTCTGCTGCCATATGATTGGCTGATTGGATAACTGCATAAATGAACTGCTTTACAGAACCATTTTCTGTGTATTTATTATCCTGTGTATTTATTATCCTGTGTATTTATTGGTCTCACAATGTTGTGTATGTTGCACCATGGTCCTAGAGAAATGACATGTCATTCAATGTATACACACTATACAGAGGAATGAAAATACAAACCCACTTGTCTTCACTTGAAATGAGTAGGTGTACAGGTGTTCCTATTAAAATGGACAGTGAGTTTATATACACCCATACACACACAACAGGATCTTCTTTCTAAGGCCGTGATGGACCAGTCTGGACTTTTAGTTTTTCTGAATTTTAGTTTATCTTTAATCACAGAACACAAATATAAAACATTACAGATATGAAGATATGAAATTCTCGTTATATTTAGGGTCACTGTGTTCCTCTTCCTCTGCTGTTATGTCTAAAGTGTTTGGCGCCGTATAAATCAAATTTATAAACTGTCCTCGAAAACAAGTTTATTCCAACTTAATTGAAAATAGCTTTTTTTTTTATTGGTATTAGTTTTTTAATAGTTTTTTTTATTGGTACTTATTGTTGTATGCAAAAGAATTTCACTAATTTCATAAATTAATACACAGTTTTTCAGTTACTTTAATTACATCAGTTACTTTCCGTTGGTCAACCCTGACCCAGTGGTGTTTCATTTGACAAAAATATAAATTAAAACAAGAACAAATAAGAACAAAAAAAAGGAAATGTCTTACTAAAAATGTTGCCTGAGAAACTGGGTAGAGTTTTGTGAGCTTTGTGATAAAAAAAAAAAAAAAAAGACAAGTGACGTGTAATTTCTTTTGTACTTTTTAATCAATACGGATTTATGGTTCACCCAGAATATTCTGGCACTTGGGAAGAAATTATGACTCAATTCTGATGATTTTATCAAGTCTGTCAGAGCACCACAAATGAACTATTCTATCAAATATGAAGACAAAATGGAGTAGTGGTGGTGAGCAGTAGGAGTCGGGAAATATACATGAAGGAAATGGTTATGGATTAAAAAATTACTTTTATTACAGAAAACATCGTAAATCTCAAAAAGAAGAAAGAAGTGTGCCAGTGTACAAAGACATAAAGTGTACATAGAGTGAGAAAAAATGATAATTGGATTATTTATTTATGTATTTTATACATGGATTGTTATTTTACTTGTTCATCAGATTGAGGTCAGTTTTCAAAGAGAAATAAGAAGTTATTTCAAGTTCTACAAACTCTGCCATCCTGTGGAGAAACGCAGCAAATTCAGAGAAGCTAAATAAAGGTAAATAAACAGGTTTTAGTGTTTAAACAATCAAGGTGCTCTAGAATGTTACAGAAAATAAATAAATTCACAACTGAAAAGCTATATCAGTAAAAGCAACTGAATAATGTTGAGCTTCTTAGTGCCATTACATTTGGGTATGTTCAAAATTCATCAGAATAAAATTGTTATACTCGTGTGCTCCTGACTGTTTTCAGAAAAAAAAAGGATGAATAAATGAATTTTAAGTACTTGATATAATATAAACTGTAATAAATATGCACTTTTCTAGCAACAAAAATATATATTTTGTTGTTATATTTCATTCATCTGGCATCCCATCTTGAAGCCATTCAGTAGGCGGCAGTCCCTGGTCCAGGCATCCCTTGTTTTTCTCACTCTCTCTTCCTCCTCTCCCTTCTACTCCCCCTGTTCCAGCACCCCAGACACCAAGATGCCAGAGCCCCAAAACTGACACCCTGGACCCAGTTTTCCCCTTGTTTTTCCTTGCCTCACTGCCTTTCTAATTTCTATCTGTGCTCTGTCTCTCTCTCCACAGGTGAAACATCCAGTGGCCACCAGAACTGGGGCAAAGCCCAGGCAGGGTTTTTGGAGATGCTGGGAATCTGGGCATTTCCAGGATCTGTGTTCATTGAGGAATCATCATACATGTTCATGTAATTATCATACAGCTGTCATCAATGAAATTATTCTGATTAACCCCAAAAGATCAGCTATTTCTGTAAGATTCTCTTCACATCTTCTTGGTTTCATCTGACTGCTGAAGCCATGGTCTGCAAAGAGCTGACAAAACCTGTACAGGGTCTTACTGTTGAAAGGTATCTATCAGATACCTATCAGAGGGATATAAACGAATTTCCAAAACATTAGATGTACCATAAAACACCATGAAGGCCATCATCAACAAGTGGAGAAAATGGAACACCACAGTGACATCACCAAGGACAGAACAAGACAAAAACTTACTAGAGAGGCTGCCAAGAGACCTATGGCAACATTAAAGGAGCTGCAGGAATATCTGAAAAGTACTGATTACTCTCTGCATGTGACAACAATCTCTCATCTTTGTCACACGTCTGGAATATAGGGTAGGGTGGCTAGACAGAAGCCCTTTCTCACAAAAAACATCCATGCCCAACTAAATCATCCCAAACCATGTGGCAAAATGTGTTATGGTCTGATGAGACCAATTCCAAAAGGTATAATAATCCCATAATTCCAAAAATTATGTTGGCCCATAAAAACACATCACCAAAAGAACACCATACCCACGGTGAAGCATAGTGGCGGCAGCATCAAGCTTAAGGACTGCTTTTCCTCAGCCAGAAGTGGGGCTTTTTTCAAGGTGGAGGGAATCATGAATAGTCCCAAATACCAGTTGACTTTAGTGCAAAACCTTCAGACGTTTGCTAATAAGCTAAAGATGAAGCCAGACAATGACCCAAAGCATACATGCAAATCAACAAAGGAATGGCTTAACCTAAAGAAGATCAGAGCCTAGCCAGAGCCCAGACCTGAATCCAACTAAAAATCTGTGGATTGACCTGAAGCGGGCTGTGCGCAGGAGTATCGAGTGACACAGAACACTCACACAAAAGAGGGGACCACTCAATTATTGGTTCCAAAAAGCCACAGGGAGATGCTTTTGTATACAGCCCATTATAATCCCATATATCGGGACACCTAGGATAGGATAAAACACTCAAATGTCTAATGGAAAGTCTAATGAATCATATTAAAGGTGATGTAAGCAGGTGGTGTGTGGCATGCCATGAACGTCATCTGGTGAAACCGCTGGCCACCCCAAAATTGCCATTGTGCCCATTATGATTCATTGAGGTCCACTTCGAAAGAATTATCATAGACTTCATCAGGCCATTAGAGAGGTGCATGCGAGGGTATTGCATTGTGTTAGTCCTGGTGAATTATGCAACATGATATGTGGAAGCAGTGCCCCTGTGCAAAAATTACTCACAAAGTGTCAAGGATCCAAAGATGTACTGCAAATATACCACCTCAATATCCATGACCATGTACAGAGGTGGGTCATAGAGCTCTGGTTCCAGAGAGAGAGGAGCTGGACCCTTAAAAAACTCAGTTCATTCCACCTCAGTCACTTGTGGAGACCATCTCTCTCTGTCCCCGACAGCACAGGCCATGTTACATGGGGAAACAAACTGGGGACCACAATGAGACTCCCCAAGTGTGGTGGTATGCAGCAATCCCTATCATTTACCCAAACACAAGAAAAATGTAGTTCGGGATTAACTCAAGTCTTTGCTCAACATGGGAGTAATTGAGGAATCCCACAGTGACTGGAGCAGCCCTGTGGTTTTGGTGAATATGGCATTACACAATATTTGAATTGACCAGAGGTGGTCATCCATCCATCGCCTTCCCTGATGCGATTAAGATTATGACCTGTTCGAGGGCTGATGGGACAAAAGGAAGTGGGTAACAATATTTCTCTGTAATCTGGTTCAAACCTCTCTAATGTATACACGGTCTGAGTCTGCCCCCATTTTTACACAAGGAAGAATCCTGCTGATGTGGATGAAGTGGTGTATTCCTGCATGGCTTGGTTTTCTGTAGCTGTCAGTGGATAGATGAAGTTACATGGCGGGGTTGTACCTGCCATGAGCTCAATCACACATTCACATATTCTGTGAGGGGGTAAGGTGCTTTAAAATTGAAAAAAAAAAAAAGCCTTTTACGAATTCTTGGTAGCAGGGAGGAATTTCCACTGGGGTTGATGCTTGTGGACTCTCTATGAAGGTGAAAGCAGCTAGTAACAGTGGTACCTTGAGGCATGAAAAGTGGCAGTAAGGAGACCAGCAGATGATTTGTGGATCTTGGGTTTGCATCCATAGCATTCAAGATGGAGATTGTCCCTGTCATGGTGATAAAGACTGAAAGAAAAGAAGTGTTCTTGATACAGGGCACTGATTTGTAAGAGAATGGGTTCTGTGAGGTGAGTAATGGATCCACCTCTAATGGGGCCTCCATAAAGGGCTTGGATATGGAGGCTTGGCTCGGTTTTGAGATGGAAGTCCTCCACTAAGGCTAGGTTTATGAAGTTTTCTTCAGCTCCCGAGTTGATTAATGCTGAAAAGATGGAAATACCTTTAGAGTGTTTGGATAAGAAAGGTAATGTGATGGCTCACTCATGAGTGGATTGGCCAATTTGTGGGAAAGAACCTTCCTGTTCGAAGAACCATGTGTTCACAGGGCTATAAGGTCCCTATATACCCAGTATTCTAGTCTCTATATTCTCATAACTCTGGGAATTGAGTTTAATTTGGAAATACATTTATGGTTATAACTTTTGAACCGTGTGTCCAAAATTTAAAAGTCAGGCATCCCTGGAAACGAGTTAAATGCACCCTATGACGTCAATTTCTGCCTAATGATATTTTCTGCCATCTTAGATTTTGTCAGAAACAATTTTTCTCACTACTCTTCCAACAAATTTTGTCCAATCATCACCAAATTTGGCAAACTTCAGAGTAAGCCACACAAAAGTTATCAAAAGAATTTTGAATAGTCCAAAGGGTTTGCCCGTAATGGGCCAATGAATCTGATGGTGAAGCCACCAAACAGGAAGTGAGGCTATATCTCAGCAACCACTTTGCGCACTGACACAAAACTTGGTAGGCATCTTCAGGACCATGACTTGAGGCTTTGCAACAAAGTTCATGATAGCACCACCTACTGGTCAAAAGTTTCATTAATATGCCTTAAATGCTTACTTCTAACTGCCACTTTTGCTACTCATCCTCCAATTTTTATCACATCTTTTTGAGACCTGTCTGAACAAAAGTCATCAAAGGAATTTTTATATTCAAACCCATTCCCCAACGCACTGGCAAATGCAAAAAAAAACAGGATTTGAAGGTGTATATCAGCAATACCTGTATGTATCATCACAAAACTTGATAAATATTTTCAGGACCATGCTCTGAACGTACCCACAGGGTTTCTTGACTGCGCCACCTTGTGGTCAAAAGCTGTAGCACCGTTATTTTTTTTCCCCCTTAGATCATTTGAAGTTTGTGATAAATTCGCAGTTCATTGTTTCTATAATTCCCTGGAGTATGCAGAAGTGAATGCACACCAACATCTGAAATGTACTGAAGTGTACTTCCTGTTGACCATCTTGGATTTTGTTAAAAACTGTTTTTTCGCTATTTCTCCAACAAATATTATACAACCCTCACCAAATTTTACTCATTATTATTATTATTATTATTATTATTGTTGTTGTTGTTGTTGTTGTTGTTATTATTATTATTAGTAGTATAAAAAAACCACTTTGTTTGGTTGTGAAACGTGAAAATGAGCTGTAGATACAGCTATAGTGTTTTGCTGAAAGTTGAGTTTGAGAGAGAAAAGAATTCAGAATCTGCTGTTGTGCTAAATGTGTGAAGAGGTTTGAAAATCTGAACAGATATATTGATAAATGCATGTAACTAATTGCAAACTGAAAAACTGAAAACTGAAAATTGAATGAAACTGTTCATTGAATGAAACCCTGTCATTTCATATAACTGTCATTAACTATATAAATATTCAATATGAAAAGAAATTAAAGAAATCAAACAAACATAAATCCATAAATTATTATAAATAAGTCGTTCAATGTCTTTCATATCTGGTTCCATTTTCCATGGCGTCTTCTGTATTAAAGCCATTACTAAATGACCAATAAGTGACCGATCTTTCTCAAGCTGCAGTGTTTCGTCTACTGTCTTATGTACTGTGTAGCCAACATCAGCTTTTTAAACATGGCATCAGGGAGGGAGGAGTTTCTGGCCTAGTGTTGCTGAGACACTTAGCTTTGAATAAAAAAATAGTAATTTCGGTGTATGATGTGCTTGGTGTCCACAGTATATACAGTATACAGCATACAGTATATTTTTTTCTGTCTGTTTTCATGTCAAACCTTTTGACCTCACTAAGTTCACATCCAATTAACCTTTTCTGTCATTCAGATCTCCAGATTTTGCCCTTTTCAAGAGTCTGTTATACTGTTCAGTAGACGGGAGTCAAAATAACTTTTACTTCTACCTCTAATGAAATCTTTTTTGCTGTTTCCCCCTGACTTCACCTGTGTGAGCTTTGTTGGCTTTCCCAAACATTTACACATAACTTGACTTAAAAATTGATAAATGGAAGTAAACTGCGTTATGTTGTCCACTCATGTATATAGGCATTGCTGTATATACATAGACTGGGATGAGAAAACAAGGCACGGGCAAGACTAATGATCATTGCAGATGAAAAATTTATTGGCATATTTAATTATATTCTTCTTTTTTGTTAGCTTATGCCATTTGGCATTATCATTTGCAGCATTTAACTTGTTCATGAGATTTAGATCAGATTTCAAAGACAGAAATGAGAAGAATAACTTGAGTTGTAAAACTGCAGGGAAGTTAAAACTCTGCCACCTTGTGGAGAAAATCAGCATATACAGAGAAGCTAAATATGATTACACAGGTTTTAGTATTTAAAACTTTGTTCTAGCATTACAAAATTTTAAATACTAAAGATGATATACAGCACTTAAAGAAAAATATAAGGATTTACACTGGAAATGGTACATTCACAGTATGCTGTTTGATCAGTAAAAGCAAATAAATCATGTTTAGTTTATAAGTGCAATTACTTTTGGTAATTTGTCATCTTCCAAGTTCATCAGAACACAATTATTTTACTGAATTGGCTGAGGTTGATTTTTATCAAAAAAAATTTATCAGCAAATCATATAAACTGTCTTGATTTGTAGAGTAGATTATATATTAGCGAGAAATAGACATCTTTCTTAACACCAGATATATCTTGATAATTGAAGTTGAGCATAATAACAAGAAGAAAGGGGAAAAAATCAAACAGAAAATCAAAAATCAATTAATGAACTACTGAACTTTTGTGAAATGGAAAGGTTTTGATATGCTGATAACTGTAAGCTACCCAGAGAATTCCCATAAAAATAAGTCAAATGAGAGATAAAAGCTCTTGCTGTTCTCTTTCTTGGTTCATGTCCAAACTCTTACATGGAGAGATGTACGCAGTAGCAGCACTCTCACCTTTAGAAGAAGAAAAGAAAAACAGAAATCAACAAGACACAGATACAGTGTGAGCTCTGTGTGTAATTGCTTTGGACAGCTAAATGTAGAGATTTTACGGGTTGATAAAGAAGTATAGAATGCGTACTGGTCTCGTAGTAATCGTAAACCTTCACAACGGCTGGTTTCAGGTTCTCCACCGGAAGGTCCTGCACGATCTTCAGGGTGTACACCTTCTCCTCTCCATTTGTCAGCTAAAACAGACAGAGATGTTAAACAAAATTGTTTCTGTTCACCATGAACAAATGAACACACACAGTCTGTTAATTGCAATACCACTACATGTCATTCCAGGAGGTGGGGTCCATCACGTCACTTTCTGCATCACATAAAACAGAGCGGCCTATAAATATGGCCGCCAACTACAACTCCCAGATCACAGAGTGGCCTACAACACCCAACCACCACAGAGACAGTCGTGTTTACCGGCTTACTAATCAAACACCTGGACTCAATCACACACTCACAGCCATGCTATTTTAGGACTCGTGCTCCAACAGCTCAGTGCAAAGTATACGCTCTGTATTACAAACCTGTCTGTACCAAGCCTTTTGATTCAGTGCTACAGTGTTTATAGTTATGACTACGTTTCTGGTTCATGTCTTTGTCTCTTGCCCAAGTATCATTGTTTGACCATCACGTGACTTTCTCCTGTTTATTGACTTTGACTCTGCTTATCATTTTGGATTTGTTTGCCTTAATCTGCAACTGTCACCGTCTCCACCGTCTGACAGGGGTTCAATAACTAAAAGCTATTTTATTTAACATTTTAACTTTGTAACAATCAGAGGTAAAGCTGTAATTTTAAGTTTTCTGACATTTTTAGGACAGAAGAGTTTACACTTTGTAGTTTCTCTGGAACATGACAATATACAGTTTATTTTTCTTATTAACCTCCAGACAATGAAAAAATGGAGGCTTAATAAGAAAATCGAGGCTGGTGAGGAAACATATTTATGGAACATGTTCATAGCTGCTATAAGTGAGAACAGGAACTTGTATTGTGGATGTTCCACAATATTAAATGTAACTATAAAAAAGGTATTACTTGTCATTCTTTAATTGGTAAAAAATGCTTGTACCAGAATGATGGGAAGAGGAGAGTATGGAGAAAGAAAGGAAGTGATCATGAGCCAAAGCACACCACATCATCTGTCAAACATGGGGAGGCAGTGTTATGGCATGGGCATGTATGACTGCCAATGGAACTGGGTCACGGGTGTTTATTGATGATGTGACTGCTGATAGAAGTAGCAGGATGAATTCTGCAGTGTATAGCGTTATACTTTCTGCTCAGATTCTCTCAAATGAATTCCTAAATGGTTAAAGCAATATTTTTGTTAAACCGCTTGAATTAAAGCTGAAAGTCTGCACTTCAATCACATCTTGATTGCTTCATTTCAAATCCATTGTGGTGGTATACAGAGGCAAAATGACGAAAACTGTGTCACTGTCAAAATACATATGGACCTGACTGTATTGTAGGTTCGTGTTATGTGTCAGTGTGTTCACATCAGCCCACCATCTTGATTACTAGCTTGTTTGCTAAGCCTGTAGGTTGGGTGATTGCTTTTCCATGTCTAGACAGATTAGGTTAGCAGGCAGGTGCCAATTAACTCTTGTATTTTTTGGTAGCTTTGTCTAGTGTAGTTTGTTTTCATTTGATGTTTTTTGGCAGTCAGGTTAGCTACTTCAAATACAGCCTAGTGTAGCCTATTTTTTTATTGTTCATTCCTTTGGCACCGTCCAAGTTTTCTATGCTATGTGAAATTGTTTTGAAATGCTTAGTATTGTTCTGGTTTAAATGTAAAATGACCTGAACATGAGGGTTAATGAAGTCTTACACAAACCCAGTGCTTTAGTAAAGTGGCGTGTGTGTGTGTGTGTGTGTGTGTGTGTGTGTGTGTGTGTGTGTGTGGTCTTACTCCATTCAGGTAGATGATTGCTCTGCCATCAATTTTATCCACACGTTTCACTGCTCCGTCAGTTGACTGGAATAAAGATAATCAGAGTAAAAACTGATCCATCAATGTGATAAACGGTCAATGAGCTGAAGATTGGAACAGGGTTTGGTTCGGTGTCACCGTGGCTCAACAGCTTATGCCTGATACACACTGTTCTAAATCAGTTTATTATAAATGTATTATAAATATTTAGATCAGTGATCATGCTTTACAGATCCAGTTAAAGGTTTATGTTACCTTTGAATTGCTGTTCACACGCTGCACAGACGTCTCGTCCACCCTGAATCCAGAAAGAGGCTTGACTTCGATGACCACCATGTTGGTCTCCAAACGTTGACCCTTATATCTGGAATTAAAAGATCATTAATCACTCACATTCTCTTCTTTTGTTTTGAAGTTACAGAGCAATGCATTTCAAGTAACCCCTGGAAGTTATGAAAAACTAAACTAACATTATCCTTAGATTATGCTTATTATTTAAAAATGTAACTGAAATAAATGAGAACAACAGCTAAAAGCTATAGTTTTTAGTTATAGTTTTTAGGTTCTAGCTATGCTGTTTTGATAATATCTGATAATGGCACTGCTTTTTCACTAAATCTGTGTTACATATACTTCAAGGTGCATCACACTAACAATACTTCTGAAAATACGAGTTTTTTTTAAAGGGATGTATTACGGAAGATAATTCAATTAAATTCCTTTGTCTTCCTTATTATGTTCTAAAGGCATGTAAACTCTTGCATTCAATTACATTCTGGCTTTGATTAAATAACTTTAATAGACATTATGCCCAATAACACATAATTTGTTACATTGCTTGTATTAATAGAGATAATTCTGGTACCATTCATTTTCTATCTTGTAGATTATGGAGGTGCAGTAGAACTCACATGACAGTAATGGTCACTACCAGAGTTGGATTTGGGACCCTGCAGTTTCCAGACGCTGAGGCTGAGATGATGAATGAAGAGCGGTCAGGAGGAGGA
>CM074981.1:26738456-26792053 GCA_037576825.1 Pangasius krempfi | reverse complement strand
CAGTCTTACTACGACTGACTTTCATTCCTCTTCTCTCCAGCGCAAACCTCCACCTCTCCAGGTTTTCCTCCACCTGCTCCCTAATTTTATCTGATAATAGAGCAAAGCTATTTTAAGCTTGAAACGATTTAATAATTGTTTAATAATCTTATAATGGATAAATTTGCTAAGAAGTCAGTTTTTGCGGTTTAATGTGTTTGTAAAAGGAAATAATTAATTTTTTTTATTCTCTCTCTCTCTCTCTCTCTCTCTCTCTCTCTCTCTTTCACCTTGCTCTCAAGGACAGTTTGTTCTAACAGTAGTGAAGAGGAACTTGAACATTAGTTCATATTTTTAATGTTGTAGTATATCTGTGATCTGCTTACTGACACTTAAGAATCGGTTAACCATGAAACTTTTATGAATGGCGACTCTGTAGCAGGAGACCTCTGATGAAGGAAAACTATCACAGGAAGTAACTCATGAAAACATTACGCAATATTCACTCGAACATATCATCAAGGCTTAATCATAATTTAACACGTTCCTATTGTTCCACCTACTTCTCAGCTTTCCTCACTGCTCACAAGCTAGTCCAGCTCAAAACCTGACTATTAAGCTCTTCTCTTAGCTGGAACAGGTTTAAAAAGCAAAGAAAATATGAAATTATTCAGTATTCAGTATTCTACGGGGTGTAGATCTTGTGTTGAAATGTGTACACAGTACATAATCACATATCTGTACACTATATTCACACTTTATACATGCAATACAGATATTTATGACAGAAAGGCTCATGTTTGTGCCATAAATAAATAAATAAATAAATATAGTATGTGATGTTTGATGCATGTATTTAAAAAAAACTATCATTTTATCTGTGTTTTACATTCCTATGTGAAGCTGTTAGTTCTTTTTATCGAATGTTTGAATTAACTGAATAAACACTAATGATAACTAAAATTAGACAGATAAGGTGAGGCATGTGATGTGTAACATACAGTGCAAGGCCAGAAGAAGTGATACAAGAGGCTGAAGCTCGCAAAACACATTTCGCACCACAAAGAAACATATTTGGGTGGGGTTAGGGTTAATAAATACCACAAGCGCTCTAAGATCATCTTACTTGGTATGATCGTGCTCGATTCTGATCCAGGATGGGCCCTTACGGAGTGATTTCTTCACTTTTATTGCTTTTTGCAAGCATCCTACCACAAGTGACCTCCAACGACACGTGAGATCCTTTAATATTTTTTCAGATTTTCTTACTTTTTATTATGGAGAGATTTATGATGCAACTGACATTTTTTGTTAATGCTGTATGAATGAGATTTCCTCAGAATAAAATGAATGAAAATGGAATTAAAAACAGCTCTCAAAAATAATAAATAAATAAACATTTACCAAGCTGTCAATATTCAGATTCATTAAACAAAGTAGAAAACTGTAGAGAATTGGTCAACTTTAGCAAATACAAAAAGAAGACCTCATTAATGCAACCTCATACCGAGGCTGATAGATCCAGGATTATTTCTTAACTGAGGAAATAGGCATAAAATAAATTTTTAAAAATAAATAAATAAATAATTTTCAAGATATTTATCACTATCTATTTAGTAAAAAAAAAAATACTAATCAAACTTTTTTGGCTGGTGACCCCATAAGGTCTCAAAATCCTTGACTGAAAAGAGAGAACTTTTGTGTGAATTAGTAGAAATGAGGTATATCTTATTAGGATTAGGATAATTAGAATGCCGCAGTAGGCTACAGACGTAATTATGACCCATGTGCTGTTTAGATTGAATGAATATTATATTTTCTAGATTTTCTAGCAACGAACCAAGATTTTCCATTTTAAATAGCCACGTCATGCTCTGCCATATCCCGGTGTAAAGGCCATGCTGATTAACCGATTAAAACTATGCTTTGATTTCTTGTTAAAATAGTTTGATATTGTTTTATTCTGAACCTTATATTCAGCTCATTTTACCTTGAGAATAAAAGTCATTTATAGTATCTTTTATTTTATTGTCTTTTATTCCACATTTTCCTGAGCCTGTGAAGATTTTTTTTTTGTGATTCACTCTCCACCAGGAACAATAGCACAAAGCCTCACTACATAGAAAACAAAATGAATTTGCTTTTTTTTTTTTTTTATCTCTCCTCAGTGTTTACCTGTTGGCTGTGACGTCCCAGACTGTAGGGGGCACTACAGAGACGCTATGTGTCACAGTCAACCCCTCTGGACCGGTTTCACTGGTGGTGACCCTGGAGTACAACCAAAACAGAGTCATTCTTCTGACAGAAAAGTTTGTGAGAAAAGAATACTACCGCTGTATCTCATTCCAGGTCAGCCTTGTGTAATAGTGTTATAGTCATAGTAGTGTAATGTTTTCTATGCGAATCATAGTGAATATTTACTGCTTAAAATGAAAATGTAAAATATAACAACAACAAAAACAAAAACACTACTACTACTACTACTAATAATAATAATAATAATAATAACAATAATACATTATTTTATACTTTTAATAATTACATTATTTAATTAAATAAATGTTATACAGTGCTGTTGTTGTTAATAGTAACAACAACAACAACAACAATAATAATAATAATAATAATAATAATAATGGCCATATTGTTTCTAACAGGTTCCAGTCGTAAGCGTGGAATCAGTGGCATCTATAAAGATTCAAATTAAACAGTTCAAAACGATCCTGAACAAGGAAACAAAGATCCTCATCACACCTCCAACACAACTGACCATCATTCAGACGGACAAACCCATCTACAAACCAGGACAAACAGGTAACACTCTCAAAACCAGGGGTCTTCAATCTTATCTTCAAAGGACTGCTGTGACTTCAGACACACCCCGGATCATTGACTGGAGACCAAGATGAACCGATTAAACAAGTGGAAACAGGGGTGTCTCCTGCTTGATTGGAATGAAACACTGCAGCCACACTGGCCTTTTGTGTACAAGATTCAAGACCCCTGCTCTAAATTTCCACACTTCCAGTTTTCCTCACTTCCTGCCCCAGCTCCACCCTGACCACACCCCTGATCACCTGATCGTCTTTTTTGTTTCATTTCTTTGTCTTGTAATTAAACATGGAATAAATACTGTGTGCCATGCTGTTATAGGCAAATAATCAATGACAAAGTGACCACAAACTGATTGTTTTCCTACAACAACACTTCCCCATGTCCTTTATTCTTCTTATTTGTTTAGGAAAGACATATCATACATCATCATACTTTTTATCTGGCTATAGACACATTTAATGTAGTGAAACATCCTCCAAGTGAAAAAACTTTGTTCTTATCACTTACATTATAGCAGCTAGAAACAGCAGTTCCTTCAACCAAATATGTTATTCTTTGTTAGCTGTTACTATAGAAACTTTAACGTAGTAGAACGAGCGCATTAAAATAAACCTGTGATTTGCAGCTGCGCTACTCTCAGTGCTGCTGTTATCTCCTGTATGTGTCACTTTCCTCAGTTCCTAGTTCCCTTTACTCTGACACTTCAGTCTTTCTAGCCTTCTGTGTTTTTTGTGGTCATTTTAGTGTGTGTCAGTGTTTTGCTTTGTTTTAGCTACCAGTTATACTGTAAATTATTTAAGTATGTGTTTAAAACACATTATGTTTTAATGCAACAGCGTTATGGATATAAATTTCCCCCCCACAGTGAAGTTCCGCATCGTCTCTCTGGATACCAATTTCCTCATCTACAATCAGACGGTTTGAAAACTTTTATCAGTTTCTCACCTAGAAAATACAGGAGCACTTATAAGTGCATTATGATGATTTATGAGTGCAGGATTCATAGAAAGTGCTTCTAATATATATTTAGTGTACGTTTAATGTGATTATAAGAGCTGTTTTTTTCTTTATGTTTCAGTTTCCGACAATAGAAGTGCAGGTACTGTGCCACGTGAAAGATTCAACACCCACTAACTGGGCACTTTGTGTGTTTATGACATGTTCTGCCTTTAAAATACAATTTCATCTGAAAACTCTTTTATGTTCTTTTTTAAGGTCCTATGGAACATAGTATAAGCATTGAAACATATTATATCCTCATTAATGATTTTTTTTAATCTCATGACAATATTTTAGGATGCAAGAGTAGTGTGTTAAATTTATTTATTTATTTATTTATTTGTTTGTTTTGTTTTATTTTAGGATCCAAACTCAAACCGCATTGGTCAGTGGCTGAACGTCACCACATACAGCGGCCTGGTGGATTTGTCATATCCCATAAACTCTGAGGCCACAAAAGGATTTTATATCATCACTGCCTGGGATGAGAAAAACAAAGAGCTCACACAAACCTTCGAAGTCAAGGACTACGGTCAGGCTCAGTTTATCTTTATTAATATCCTTAGAATACCAAATATATGGAATCTATATTTTAGTGATAATATTATGATGAATACCGATAAAAATACAAATTATTCAGCTCAATTATTTCCTTCATATCACTCTGAATTTATGGTTTCAATGTAGTGAAATGATTTGGATGATATAAATATGAATATTAAAAATGCATGATTTAGAATATTCATTAGAGAATTTGATCCTAACATAAGATTTATGTAGGTAAAATTATTAATATTGTTGCAATTTAGCAAAAATGTAAAAAAACAAAAAAAAAGCATAATCATTAAATATTACCTTGTATTTAAAAAATTCTGTAGCATCATTTTTTTTTAAATCACTGATTATTCTTTAGTAACATTTCCTCTTTGTTTTGCTGTTTTATTTATTTATTTATTCATCCGGTTGCTATATTTAGAGGTCCAAGCACTTGGTCAAAAAATTCAGTGTAGATGGGGTTTATCTGATACAAAACTCTGACAAGACTTTAATATTTACTTTTTACATACTATGATTCCTGATAATGTCATTTAAATGTAATATATATTAAAACATGCTCTTCAATGTGTTCTTTAAAATGGACACATTTGTCAATGGTTGCGATTTTCTATTCAATTGAATTCAATAAAATTTTATTTATATAGTAATTTTAACAATAGACATTGTCACAAAGCAGCTTTACAGAAATAAATAAATTCTGGACATACATTTTAAATTTACAAATTCATCCCTAATGAGCAAGCCAGAGGTGAAGGTGGCAAGGAAAAACTCCCTGAGATTACATGAAGAAACCTTAAGAGGAACCAGACTCAAAAGGGAACATCTGGGTGACACCGGATAGTGTGATTATAAATAATTTCTCTTCTATGACTGTATACTATATAATCAAAATTGCAATTGTGTAAACAGGAACTTATGAGCTTATAAGCGATTTATGAGTATGATTTCAGGTGATGAATACTCCAAACAGAAGTAGGGCATCAGGATGGATCAGGCAGGACTGGAGAGCAGAAGGAGTCAGGATCACTGGAAACTTGGGATTAGCATGTGTAGCTGTAGAGAAAAAGAGAGAGAGAGAGAGAGAGAGAGAGAGAGAGAGAGAGAAGGCAGATTATTAGATATGCTATAATGGTTTAAGAAAATGTACATTGTGAGCAAAGTGAAAGCAGGGACTCTGGCAAGACTAGCTATGACAGTTTTACAAAAATGGAGAGCCAGGAGGTAACAGACATGACATAATGTGGCCAGCCACTCCACCAACAGCATCAAAACATCCCAGTTTACAAAAAAACACTCTATGCCTGTGAACCCTCCAGCTCTGCATCTTCAGCCTAGACTTAAACTGATACTGTGTCGTGGAAGATAAAAGACCAGGGGTTCACTCAGGTACTGTGGCGTAAGAAGCAAATATTAGGTCATTTACCACTTTAACCAGTGCTGTTTCAGTGCTATGATGTGGCCTAAATCCTGACTGATAGATTTCATGAGTGTTATTCCTATATAAATATGAGCATAACTGCTGTACTACAACCTTTTCTAGGATTTTGGAGATAACGAGGAGGTTTGATATTGGCCTAAATGAAGCAGATGGTTGATTTAGCCTCCTTATCTGCTCCCTGGCCTCCTCCCTCAGCTCTGGATTGTCACTGACTACCTAGGCCTGTTCTGACACTATGAGCTACAAGAAATGAGAGCGGCATCTTCCCAAGGGGGATGGATACCATCCTACCCTAACAGGCCAGCCTTGCCCTCAAAAATACTCTAATTATCAATAAAGCCCACATTGTTTTTGGAGCACTATCTGGACATCCAGCAGTTGTTGACCTGCTGCACCTCCTACATCACTGCTTTGGGATGGGGCCAGAGCATATTACTGCATTGGATATTGCCTTTGCTAATTTACACACTTCTACAATGTTACTCTTAATAACCTATGACTGACAAAGGTGTATCTCATTAGTTCCTATGTAAAAAAAAATAATAATCTGGCTCTCAGTATACACCTAGCTAGTGTGGCTGGTGCCCCTAAAGTCCTAGGTAATTTCACGTGCTGTAAGATTAAGTCTCCTATAACCAGAGCTCTTTCTCAGTGAGTGCCTCACTGAGGAGAGCAAACCTGTTAGACACGTGAAGCCGAGAGGAGTGAGAAAAAAATACAACAGAATTACAAGAAAAAGTATTCAAATATTTTAAAAAATAATAATTTATAGCTAGAACTCCTAGCTGAAGGGTTCTTTGGTAAGTTAAGGGTTTTTTGCTTCTCTGAAAGGGAAATCCTTTTCACTGAAGCAGCCTTTAGGGCTCTACATGTAATCATGGTTTCTAAGAACATTTTCTGAAGTAAAAAACTGTACACATACACTGAGAGACATAAAACAGTGATACACACCATAACAACTGCCAAGAAGTAGTGCTTGGACCCCTTTTGTTGCTACATGTATTATATTTTATAATTAAGTATAATGAAAACATCTTGCATAAGAACACAGTTCAAACTGGCAGCTACTATATTTTAACGCTGTGTTACACCATCTGTTACAGTTCTGCCGACATTTGAAGTGACGGTCCAGCTTCCTCCAGTCATAACCATCTTGGACACATATGCCACGCTGAAAGTGTGTGCAAAGTAAGTGTTCACTACTTAATAGTGTTCTGTTTCATCACTCCAGACTGAGATTTTTTAAACAATACAATTGTAACACATTAAAATAGCCAATATGATTGCTGTACTGTAAATCTGACTTTAAAATATCAATCATTATTGGAAAAATTGAACCAAGCTCAAAAATGTATGTTGTAATTACAGTATGTTGGTTTTTTTGGATTGCTTCACTTTACATTACATTAAATTTAAAATGAGTCAATTTAACCCAAACACATGTAATTATAAACCTAGACAATTCATACACCATATTTTTTTTAATTCTCTGCAGATATACCTACGGGAAGCCAGTGAACGGGACGGTGAAGGCCACTGTCTGCCATAACAGCTACAGATACTGGTGGCTCCCACCAGGAATCACAAGGATGCCAGACATCTGCAGGAATTATAAAATGAAGGTTAGTAATTTTAACTGTTATATCAACAGAAAATGCTTCAAGTGAAACTATTACACTTCCTCAGTTACTCCTTTGAATTAAAATAAATTTGTTTGTAACTTATACTTTGTACCTTGTACCTTCCTTAAAAACATTCAACACTTACAATAAGTTTCTCTTAACCTAAGTATTATTCGGATGGGATTCATTTTCCTGACACATAGCAAAGTAAATACGATTGATTCACACTGGATAAGTGATCTCTACATAAACTACTGTCACATGACCATAATATGTCTGTAAACTGTAAAAGCCTAAAACCCCAGAAAGTGGTGCTTCTCTGTCACATTCTTTTAAACATTGTCTAATGAATTGTTTTAAACTCAGACTTTATTTCGCTTTGGTTTCAGTGGAGACAATAAAAAGTACTGATCACTTCCTAGACATGCTTCCATGACAGATTCAAACAGGACTAAATCCCAGAGATACTCCTGTACTAATTACATCACACACTTCCACATGTAAAACTAATCCAGTCCCAAAATGGTCCAGAAATATCAACAAAGCACGGATTTATAACCAAAGCCACTCAGACCATTATGTTTAAGCCTTTTTCAGTATTTTAAAGTCATGCGATGAAGTCTTTCTTGCTCGTATTTTCATTAAATAACTTTTTTTTTCTTTAGACTGACAAGACAGGCTGTGGACTACACATCTTAGATCTGAAAGAATATGCATTAACCGATTCACGCTATGAGGGTTCAATCATAGCTCAGTGTGAAGTGGAAGAATACGGAACAGGTTAGAGATTACTATTAATGCCATCGTTATTATATAAATACATCTTTTTATATTTTTTATCTTTTTACATTATTAACACTTTTGTATTGGATTTATGTATGCAAGTAAACTGCAGTAAAAATGTCTTGCATAGTTTGAGTAATGGCAAGCAAAGAGAAATTTATGAAGCCTAATTCTAGACCTTTTGATTAATTTCAACCTTGCCATTTCTAAATTAGCAGATTTAGAAAAAATGTTTGCCAACAGAATACAATTTCAAACTTTAAATAAATAAAAATAGGATTAATAATCTTTGATTGTATTAATATTTATATTCAATATATTTGCAGTTGTTCAGATTTTGTTTTTGTAGTGTTGGAGCCACAAGGCTAATATAATAATATAATAATATAATAACAAATAATGGAACATTATAGCTATTAGTATTGGAGAAAATCAAAATTGTTGTCCATAGCTTTCGTAACTCCATCTCAAAGACAAATCAATTTCTTCCTCTGCAAAAAGTCTAAAGGTGAAATTAGTAGTAATTAGAGGTATTTCATAAACTGCTTAAAAATGTCATTACGGAGCCAAACAATGTCTTCTGAGGTGGAAAGCGTGTATTGGTTTGTTATCAAGATGGCACATTTCCATTACTTGTTAGCTACATTAGCTTCTTAACTCCATTTGTACCATCACTGTAATTTTAGGTTTGTGTTAATATTGTGTTTATCCTGTAGATGTGATTCTGACTGGTTCACGCAGCTCTCCTATAACATCTAATATTGTCACACTTTCATTTGAGGATTCACCAACAACGTTTAAGCCTGGAATGGAATATGAAGGAAAAGTAATTATATTGTTGACCATTTATATAAATTGTTTTCATAAGCATTTTATATAGGCTTTGCTAAACATACACTAAACTATGAACATTTCTAGCTATCTCTCATTATGTAAGCCAAGAAAGTGTGCTAATCTTAGCCTAAATCCTATATTGTTTTAAAAACTAGCAAGGTTTGCTACATTAGGTGAATTATTTAATCATGTATTTAAAACCAGTACACATTGTCATTACCAGGTTAGCTAGTGTTTGGATAACTATTATGTTGTGAAATGAAAACTAGTAGATGATTATGCTAACTAGCTAGCTAACATCAAGTAAGCTAGTTTACTACATTAAAAGCAGAACATCAGCTTGCTATTTAACATTGTGTAAACTACTTTGTAATTAAAAGCAATATTTTGTGCTAAGCTGAGACAATTTTCTTCTTGCCGTGACAGCTTAATTCATTTGATGTTTTTGTTTCTGACATTATCCTCTGATATTCCTGTCCTTCTTCATTAGATTAAAGTGACTGGCCCAAAGTCCAATCCTATGAGAAGGAAAGTAGTGTTTCTGACTGTAAGTTTAGCTTATAATAATAATAATAATTCAGTCCAGAAGCTGGTTACAAATGACCAAGGGATCGCACAGTTTTCCCTCGACACTGAATCATGGGCTTCAGACCCAGTCACTTTAGAGGTCAGTGGAGTCTTTTTTTTCTTCTTTTTTTTCCTTTTTTTAAAAATGAACTCTCATGTTCTGTTCATGTGAAATAAGAAGACCATATCTATCTGAGATGTCAATCCCTTAATTTCTGTTAAAGTTAATATGAAAATCTTATTACAAGTTGAGAATTGAGTAGCACTGTGGTATAAAGATATATCATGTTAGAGTGCTTTATTTGTCTGTTTTTCTCTATATTTTTTTCTTTTACATAGGCCCAGTATGAAACGACTAACAGACCATATGTATATGGGGAAAATCAGCTCACACCATACTACCCCACAGCCTATCTCTGGCTTCAGCCTTTCTACTTCAAGAGCCGGAGTTTTATTAAATTGAATAGCAGCTCAGTGCCTTTCAGCTGCAATAAAAATGGTGTCATCAGGGCTCAGTACATAATACACCACAGCGCACTCATACCAAACCAGAGGACCTTATCCTTCTTCTACATGGTGTGTTTGGCTTTCACTATAACAATATTTTCATTTAGAAGTACTTGTTATAAGTTTCAAACATCATGACAGAATTTCTTGTTTTACCCAGAAATATAATTTAAAGCATTACAATTTATTCATCTTAATTTTACTGTGTCTAGGTGATGAATAAAGGGCATTTGGTTCAGAAAGGACGTATCTTAGAAGCCATCAACCCTGGAACAGGTTCATTAACATCTTTATAACTTAAAAAACTTTATATTAGCTATGTAGCTGACATTCGGTTTTGAACTTCTTTTCCCCCTGCATGAACCCCTAAATGGTGCTGTGATGGTGGCCGAAGCACATGAACTCTTTTTTTTTTTTTTTTTTGCAGAACACAGGGGCAACCTGGTGGTAACTCTGCAGAAGATGCTAAAGGTGACCCCGGTTGCTCAGGTAGTCCTGTACACAGTCCTTCCCATTGGCGAGGTAGTGGCAGACAGCATGAACTTCCCCATTCAGCTGTGTTTGGCTAACAAGGTCAGAAATTAACCTTATCTTTTCAAGTTTTTGATACCGAGGTTTAACAGTCAATAAAATGCCCCTTTTCAAATCCACTATATGGACAAAAGTTTGTGGACACCTGACCATCACACCCATATGTGGTTCTTCCCCAAACTGTTGCCACAAAGTTTGAAGCACAGAATTGTATGGGATGTCTTTTTATGCTGTAGCATTTCAATTTCCCTTCACTGGAACTAAGGGGTCTAGTCCAAATCCATTTCAGCATGACAGTCCCCCTGTGCACAAAGTGAGGTCCATGAAAACATGGTTTGCCAAGGTTGGAGTGGAAGAAATCGAGTGTCCTGCACAGAACCCTGATCTCAACCCCACTGAACATCTTTGGGATGAGCAGGAATGCAGACTGCACACCAGGCCTCCTCACTGCACACCAGGCCACCTCACTAATGCTCTTGTAGCTAAATGAACACAAATCCCCACAGCCACACTCCGAAATCTACTGGAAAGCCTTCCCAGAAGAGTGGAGGTTATTATAACAACAAAGGGGGACTAAATCTGGATTGGGATGTTCAACAAGCACATATGAGTGTAATGGTCAGGTGCCCCAGTACTTCTGTCCGTACAGTGTAGATACGTAGCTATAACATAGAGTACATTTTTCCATACAGACAGGTTGGCAGGATTAAGACTGGCACAGGGATAAATAACAAAATGCATGATTGAATATATATATCTATTGTAGCAACTCACAGCTGTGAGGCAGGATTACTGCAAACAATATTGTAGGTAGAGGGAGTGTGAGGATGGCTGGCTTTCTGGGCCATGGGTCGTGGTGAGGCGCTGGAGAAGTGTGTCATTGCCGGCCAGGCACGGGGACGCAGGCGGTCAGCGGGGAGTGGCAGCGTCACGAGGTCTGGCGGTTTCCCATAGCAGTTGGAAGTGTATGCTCTTGATATGGCACAGAGGGGGAGCATTGTCTGAGGTGCTGGCAGAGAGAGAGAAAAAGAAACAGATTAGCATAATCGCAGAGACCAGTGTTTGTGCCCAGAGACTTTACTTCAGTGAAAAGCCATCAGCATTGCCATGGCAGGCTCCCGCTCAGTCCTGCAGTGAGAGAAACCATCAAGTTATCCATGCATTGGTGTCCTTGGCCTTGGCCATCCAATGGAGGTGCACATGGTCTGTGACTGGCGTGAAGTGTCGGCCTGTGAGGTAGTAGCTGAGTTCCTCGATGGCCCACTTTATGGCCAAGATTTCTCATTCTATTGTGGCGTACCGCTGTTTGGCGCAGGTCAGCTTTCTGCTCGCGTACAATACCCAGTCTCAGAAGCGTCATTGTGGGCTTTTTTTCTGCTAAATAGGGAAGTGGAAAGTGGATTTGCAATCACGTTTTCTCTGTAAAGCAACAAACGACAGTGAAAAGATGCAGTTTGGCCTCTGTGAAGGTTTCTAACCACCATAGTAACATCAGCCACAGAGATGGACTCCAACACACCACAGATTTTAGCTCTGCCTATGGAAGAGAGAGCATGCCAACTGGGTAAGGAGCTCCTCAGTGTACTCCTTCCATCCTTCAACAATATCTCCAATAAAGGTCAACACTCCCTGGCACTTGGTTAGTAAAGCTTGTTCATGGTCTCATCTCCCCCTCCTGAGGTGCCAAAGGGTAGGTCAGAACATCTTTGTTGGCCCCAGAAAGCCTTTGTCCTTTCCAAACTGCCAGTTTAGTCAGCCTAAGACTGTCCATCACATGTTTGCCACCATTTGGCATTTTGCAGGTGCTAAACCCATGATGGCTCTACGTAAACATTTTGGGCTGAGCCTGACCAGGTTATGTGGGTGGACAAGTACACTTAGTCTATTTTGTACCTTCCCCTAACCTCTTTAACAAACGTTAATTAAACTAAAAAGCAAACATTTTATTGGGTGCATACCAATTAACCCCAAGGGTATACACCCCACCTTTGGCTGCAGTTGTACCTCTGTTATGTCTCTGTCCACTTTGCACATGTGGATCCTCTTATTCTGGCCTCAAACTCTATCAGGCTGTGTGGAAACTGTTGTTGGTGAGTAGCAATTTTCAGATTGTTTATTGCATTGAGGTCTGGGTTTTAACTGGGCCATTACTGCAGTTCAGCTTTAGCACTATGCTAAAGTCATGTTGGAAGGTGAACAACCACAACTGTCTCAATATTTTTCTTCTACAGTTGCCCTGTATTTGACTCCATTCATCTTGCCCTCAACCCTGACTATTTACCCAGTCCCAGATAAAATGCATCTGCACAAAATAATCCTACTACAATCATGCTTTAAAGTGGGAATGGTATTCTTAGAGTCATCAACAGAGTTAGGTTTCCACCAAACATAGCAAGGCGAAAATGATTCATTGTCGAGTTATTGAGAGACAATAGCCCTCTTGTTTAATATCACAACCAGCCATTACTGTGAAGCCTAAAAAAAAATTACATTTACATTGACGATACCTACAGATACTCTACCATGTTCTCAATGACAAGTAAAATTATGCACTTGTTTTTAATGAATGAACACTTCTTGGTTCTTGGTTTATTTATTTACTTACATATTAATTTTTTTTTTATTTTGTTGTGGTCTTTCAGGTGTCTCTAAAGTTTTCACCTTCTACTCAGCTTCCTGGTGGTCAGGCTTCACTGATGCTGAGAGCGTCTCCAGGTTCCCTGTGTTCAGTGAAGGCAATAGATCAGAGTCTGCTGCTGATGCAACCAGAGAAGGAGCTCAACATCCAATCTGTGCGTTCAAACTGACAAAATGTCCTTGAGTTCAGTCATACAGCTCATTTTGAATGTGTACAAATTTGGGGCTGTTCGTTCAAGTCTCAGAACTGGTGCAGCTCATGCTTGAAACAAAAGCCCCTTCCACATGTATATTGATATTTTTAAAAACACATTTTGTGTTTTGGTTTCCTGTTCACACAGCTATGCCATTTTTGGTCGCTGAAAACAAAACTTAAATTAGATCTCAAAGGTGAAGAAATATGGAACCCTGTTTTCACTGTATTTTTGCATATACAGGAAAAAATGTTTGTTATAACATGAACCTGCACATGCCATTCATACATAGATCAGACTTGTTTGTCCAGCATGTCTGACAGCTGGACAAACAAGTGGTGCCTGAACGGTTAAGGCTCGGGGTTACTGATTGGAAGGTTGGGGGAATGAGCCCCAGCACTGTCAAACTGCTGCTGTTGGGCCCTTGAGCAAGGACATTAACCACATCTGCTCCAGGGGTTCAGTATCATCTCTGACCCCAGCTTCCGAGCAAGCTGGGATATACGAAAACTGCATTTTGTTGGCTCTGTACTCGTACTCTGCACAATGATCTTAATCTTAGATGCTTGATCGGATTGAGATCTGGGGAGTTTGGAGGCCAAATCAACACCTTGAACTCTTTGTCATGTTCCTCAAACCATTCCTGAACAATTTTTGCAGTGTGGCAGGCCGAATTATCCTGCCACTAGCGTTAGGGAACACCGTTACCATGAAGGGGTGTACTTGGTATGCAAAAAATGTTTAGGTAGGTGGTACATGTCAAAGTAACATCTACATGAAAGGACCCAAAGTTTCCCAGTAGAGCATTGCCCAGAGCATCTTACTGCCTCCACTGGCTTGCCTTCTTCCCATAGTGCATCCTGGTGCCATCTCTTCCACAGGTAAGCGACGCACACGCACCCAGCTGTCCACATGATGTAAAAGAAAATGTGATTCATCATACCAAGCCACTTTCTTCTTGCTCCATGGTCCAGTTCTGATGCTCACATGCCCATTGGCACTGGACAGGGGTCAGCATGGGCACTCTGGTCTGCGGCTACGCAGTGCATTGTGTGTTCTGACACCTTTCTATCAGCATGAACTTTTTTCTTCATCGTTAACTTTTTCAGCAGTTTGTGTTACAGTAGCTCTTCTGTTTGATCGAACCAGACAGGCTAGCCTTCACTCCCCACGTGCATCAATAATCTGTTTTTTTAATCCTCATATAATAGCACATACTTGTAGCTTATAGTGTTAACCAAAAGCGAAGCATAATGGTTAGATTTAAATGTCTGATTTTATATTTAAATTAGTTTTTCTTAAAAAAATTACTTTAATATGCTCCCTTTTGGTAATAACAGTAATGGACTTCTGATTCCTACTACAAAGTTAGGGATCAAAGAGATCAGAATGGCAGTTCTTATGAAAAATGTTGTCACACCCCATTATTCCAGGTGTTCAACATGCTGCCTGTCCAGATGTTATCAGGATATCCGTACAACATAAATGAAGAGGATGTTAATCCATGCTGGGGGATCCCACCCATCAGGAATACCGCAATTGCAGCAATAGCACCAATAGCACCAATAGCACCAAAATCTTTTGGTTATTTTCCGAACTCTGGAAAGGTGGATGTGTACAACACCTTTAAAGTAAGACGTCACTCATTTTTAAAGTACAATTTAGTTTAGGATTGTTGTCTGGCATGTAACAATAATCAGTTATACAGCACCTCACATTCTTAATTCTGTATTGTGATTGGTCAAAAGGTGTTGATTAATTTTCTATAACAGCAGCTCTGACAGTAGCGCATCTGCAAATCTCAGGTTTATATTAATGCCAGGTTATCATTCTAAAGTTATAGCTCATATACAGCGACTTGTAAGGCAGATGCTCTACACAATCTAAACCTAACAATAAATGGAATAGAAATGTGTTGTTATTTAACAAAGAAAGGCATATAATCATTGATATGGTGATTTCTTTTAAAGGGATATTTAAAATTTATAGAAAGAGTCTCCAGTCTCAGTGCTTTGTAACAGTCAGAGGTAAATCTGTTGCTTTTAAGTTTGCCGAAATCTTCAGGCTAAAGGAGTTTCATTTTGTTGTGTATCAGTAACATAACGAGTTGCGTTCTTGCCTCATTAACTTCAAGAGAGAGAAAAAAAGAGGCTGATGAGGGAACAATGGTTTATAGCTGATATAATGTAACTGAGAACAGGAACTAAGTTGTTTCACAGAAATTTCACAACAATAAATGTAACTATTAATGGATAAAAAGAATGGAGGTTCATTCTTTAAAAATTGTAATCATTGGCAAATTGCTGTGTGATTAGAGGAATAAAACACCTGGAGATGCGCTGTTATAGGAAAATAATCAAATTCAGGAGGATAAAAGTACCTCTGATTCATCATCACCCCGTTGTTAATGATTTTACTCTAAGAGCATGATATGGTTCGTTTATTCCTTACTTATTCAGCACATTGTTTTGGACAATTCCAAATATATAGTATCCCTTTATAGTACATTCAAGAGAATACTTGCCCCATTAGGTAATATTCTTGTGCAATATTCTTGTATACAGGTAGACCTATACATATAGTGACTGTACAACACAATATTGTAATAATAACCAAAACCTGGTTTTAAAAAATGAGCAGATACGAAACATGTTTTTTTTTTTTTGTGTGTTCCCATTTTTCTCTCAGGATGTTGGAATCAAGATCCTCACTAATGCAAAAATAAAGAAACCTTCAGAGTGTATGAATAATTTGCTGTATATGAGTTGTAAGTGGTTTTCCCCAGCCAGATTTTCTTTTTTGACTTGATACATGTATTTTACAGTCAGGTCAATATATATTTAGACATTGACAAAGTTATTATTATTTAAGCTGTCTACCACAGTACAATGGAGTTGAAATTAAATATTGAATATGTGCTCAAAGTGCAGATCTTCATCTTTAATCTGAGCATATTTAAGATAAGATAACATATCCATCACCAGATGCTGGGTTTCTTCCTTGATGATGCTCTTCCAGTCCTTTACTATAGCTATCTTCACTTCCTGCTTGTTCTTGGGGTGTTTTGTCTTCAGACTTACCTTCAGCAATTGAAATGCAGCTTAATTGGATAGAAGTCAGGTGATTGACTTGGCCATTGGAGAACAACCCACTTCCTTTCCTTAAAAATGTCTTGGGCTGCTTTCAAAGAATGCTCTGGATCATTGTCCATCTGCCATCCAAAGAGTTTCGAAGCATGCCTTGAGAGAGTGTTCTTGGTTATTCTTCGTGTTTCTGTCAGGGCCAGGACTCGAGCTCAGATCAGTGACGTGAGAGTCAGACGCTCGGTTTGTTTTGATTTTTCAGCCTAATGATGGCTTGCTTCACTGGCAGTGACAGCTCTTTGGACTTTATATTGAGAGTTAACAGCAACAGATTCCAAATGCAAATGCTGCACTTGAAATAAACTCTATACCTTTTATCTGCTTACTTGTAAGTGAAATAATGAGGGAATAACATGCACCTGGCCATGGAGCAACTGAGGGGACCAAAAGGGACCAAATTCCTACATTCTTCAACCAATTTGGATACACATACTCTTAAATTAAAGCTGAAAATCTGTACTTTCCATTATTTACTTTTAGCTATTTTATACTGTGGTAAACAGCTAAATAACAGCAATGTTGTCAATGTTCAAATATTTATGGGCCTGACTGTATATCCAAATTTAGTCCCAGACAAAACTGTAGCCATAGACGGACAGCATTTCACCACCAGAGCATCCATTTCAGTTGCCCCAAGTTCAAACCAACCAGTTGTTACCATCCGCAAATTTTTCCCAGAGACGTGGATCTGGGATCTTGTTTCAGTCAGGTGTGTATTTTCCATTTTTTCAGTCAGGTGTGGATTTTCCTTTTTTTTTTCTTCCGTCTTTGTTATTGATTCATTGCTATTTCTTCTACAGTCAGTCTGGTGCGATGACCATTAATAAAACAGTCCCGGACTCCATCACTACATGGCAGGCTGGCGCATTTTGTACGTCACCTGTCGGGTTCGGAGTCTCCCGGAAAACTGAACTCACTGCCTTCCAGCCATTCTTTGTGAGCATCACCATGCCGAGCTCCGTCATCCGAGGAGAAGTGTTCACACTCAAAGCCACCGTCTTTAACTACCTCCAAAGTTGTCTGTTGGTGAGCTGACATGTTTGACCTAACTAAATTTTCTCAAACCAAATATTAATTTTTTCATATACAGTATGTGTACTGACTTTTTACACGTTAACAACTGTTTTGCACACCATTGTGCCTAATGACCAATTACAAATCACCATTGGTTCCAACAACCAATTATTGATTACCATAGTTTGCCAATGGCCAATGACTTATCAACATACTGTAGTTATTCTGACCAGTACACTTGTAGTACTCTTCAGAAAATCATTCTTTATGTCACACATTTTGCTACACAAATGATCATGATGCCTCCATGAATATGCAAATTATTCTAAGACCTCATCTGGTGACTTCTAGTGACTTTTGAGCAGGCAATAGTTATCCCTGAATAGAGAATTAGTTTTCCTTGAATAGAGTCAGTAACACAGGTCGCACAGCTTTCCTTTCCTTCAGATAGCTGATAGAATGAAAACTCTTTGTGTTAAAGGTGAGGGTGACTTTGGCCGACTCACAACAGTTCTCAGCTCAAGTGTGTGTAGACTGCAGTTACACACAATGTCTGTGTGCTGATGAGAGCTGGACCTTCTCTTGGACCATCACACCACTGGTTCTGGGTATGTCAAACGTTTAAACTTAAAGCTTGCTGAAAATGCTAGAATGGAAACTTGACCTTTCTCACATTACCAAGCAGGAATAGTTAATATAGATCCTGTTTTTTTTTTTGTCTCCTCTTTGTGAAAAAAAGCAGAGTGAAGTAATAGACATTTTATATTTTAGTAAGAGGAACTTCTGGTTAATATTTGACAGAGTCCTTTTCAAACAAATAAGCTTTAACAAATGTAGATTTACTTACATAAACACAATGTTGCACACAATAATTTATAATTTTATATATTTTTGATTAAAAGAGGCATTCCGATTACATTATCAGTACCTTGAGTAAGTCAGTGCCCAGTACCTCCATGAGAAACTTATACATGTAAATGGATAAAATTGTAATTTTTTCAGCATATTTATTAATAGACAATTTAATAGAAATTTCTGTACATCCATAGTAATGTTATAGTTACATTTTGCCCAAACTGCCAGTCATGTGGCAGCAAATATTTCTGTTTCTCACACCATTCTGTGTAAATTCTAGAGACTGTTGTGTGTGAAATTCCAGTAGAACAGCATTTTCTTAAATACTCAAACGAGCCCATCTGGTACCAACAACTATGCCACAGTTAAAGTCACAGAGATTGCACTTTTTTCCCCCCTGAGTCTGATGTTTGATGTGAACATTAACTGAAGCTCTTGACCTGTGTGTGCATGATTTTATGCATCGTGCTGCCATACATAGTTGGCTGACTGGATAATTGCATAAATGAGCAGGTATACAGGTATACAGTGGACAGTAAGTGTATGTGTGTGTCACGTGGATTAAAGTGCATTGGGAAAAAAACTTTTGATAAAGGGATTAACATGTGTTTTGATAGTGAGAATAAACAGTACTTTGTATATATATATGTGTGTGTGTGTGTGTGTGTGTGTGTGTGTGTGCCTTATAGGGGAGCTGAGCATCAATGTAGTAGCAGAGGCCGCACATTCATCATCTCTGTGTGGGGAGTGTGTAGTTACTGTTCCAGAGAAAGGATACATCGATTCATTAATTAAAACACTTCTAGTGCAGGTGATTGCATCATTACTTCTAATAATAATAATAATTTGGATGAATTTTGCAGCCAGGGACCATTCACAGGAGACAATGGACTCGAGTTGATATTTTTTTTTATAGAAGTAATTATTTTGGAGTTATTAAGGTTTGGATTAAATCCAATTCCATTCTTGTAACCAGTCAAACAGACTAATAACAATAAGAACTCAATAAATGATAATAGCCTTTGATAACAGTGGGTTGCAAAACATCACTTGTTTAAAACTGTTGGTCTAGATGCTATAGAAAAAGCCCATCTTGGACACTTTAACTCACAAAAATCTGGCACCTTGGAGGTGTGAGTACATGCAGTAAAATTACTTAAGCAGCTACAAAACCCTACTCTGAATATGGGGAACTTTTCCAGTGTAAATAGTGATGTGACTTTTGAACATAATTTGCAGCCCTTTTATTTATTGTGATTATAATTGTATTTTATTCTGCTTCCATTTTCAGGCTGAAGGAATCAAACAGTATAAAAGCTACAATGAGCTTCTCTGCCCATCAGGTCAGACACAAACCTTATTCTTTCACCTTGTTTATGTAGACCTTATACCTTTAAGTGAAGAAAGTGTTTTGTACAAAAGGCCCATTTTAATCTTGACTGTTCATTCGGTTTTGTTGCATTTGGGCTGGAACTGAATTTTAGAGGAAGGTGGCTCTCCTGGAGCAGGTTTCATGGCCTTTGCCAAAGCAGGGATCCCTAATTCCAGTCTTAGAGTGTCAGTCCAGTACAGTTTGTGATTTTTTAACTCTCAAAAATAAATGAATCAGGTGGAATTAGGGGAACCTGCAGTGGTCTTGTACAGTTTGTACCAAGTTTTTTCCTTGGTTCTTCATCTCTGTTAAAAGGTGTAGTTAACAAGCCGGTCTCACTAAACCTGCCTGAGGTATTCGTGGAGGGTTCGGCCGTGGCTTCAGTCTCTGTGCTGGGTGAGTCATAGTACTGTTTCAGTTTCAACAGTTTAGATAATTTTAGTATATATATATATATATATATGGCATCAAGGCAAGTTTATAAATGAAGCAAATAATGTGTGAAGATAATTTGATAGATTGAACTTTAAAGTGAATGAAAAGAAAAAGCAAAACTTTTCCTTTTTGTTCATGTCCTTGATTAAATTGTGTACAATTTATCATCATCAATTGCTAATTTTGCCATCAAGATGCAAGAACATGATTTTTTTTACTGTGTACACTGTTACCTTTGAAATAGAAGCCTTCAGTAAGATGGAATCCAATTGACCTTTAAGAGTTCTTCCAATGAGACAAACCAAAGAACGCTGGACCTTTTTTGTGGCATGCACAAGATTATCACTCCATGTTTATCAAACAAATGTTCAGAGACAGCCTTTGTAATACCAAGTAATCACAAATCAGTCAAAACTAAAGAAAAATGAAAGAAAAATTCTACGGCTATGCTGATGTTGTCTCCCTGCAGGTGATCTGATGGGCCGAGCTCTAAAGAACCTGGCGAGTCTCCTGGCGATGCCGTACGGCTGTGGAGAGCAGAACATGCTGCTCTTCGCTCCCAACATCTTCATCCTGCAGTACCTGGAGAGCAGCAACCAGCTCACACCTCAGATCAGGAGCACAGCTGAGACCTACCTCATGAGCGGTGAGGACTCTTTACAAGACATAACATCTCTGCAAACCTGAGGATTACAGCAAGTGCACAAAACAAAGATAAATCAATTTATAAATGTACAGATGAGTGCAGAATCCTCAGCTGTTTAACAATGAGGAAATTATATGGCCCATTGTGGGTGTGTTCAGCAAGTGGCCTTCCGACACGTCTGGGATAACATTTTAATATTACAATTATTTACTATGTGTAATGACATTTGTCTTTACTTTCTTGCTTTTTGGAATATAAAATCTAAATAAGGGGGGGTCCAATCCCCCAAAACCCCTCATCTACTTCTCAGGGATTTGTTGATTTGGTAAAGCCTTATCTGGTGATTGGGATTTGGCAATAACTAAACTAGGATAAAATGAGGGAATTTTTTTTTTTTTTTTAATACAACTTCTTGTGTATCTTATCTCCTGCACAGGATATCAGAGAGAGCTGAGCTACAAACACAATGATGGATCTTACAGTGCTTTTGGAATGAGCGATGCATCAGGCAACACATGGTGAGTCTCTAAGAAAACAGACAAAAATAAGAACTTAACTAATCAAATGATGCTTTTTTATATATGTATAAATATGTAAAAAAAAATCATTTAGACATTCAGTAAGAAATACAGAAAACAAAGTATAGAACAATTGAAGCATGGTTTTTAAGCCTAATGGTGGAAATATTTAAAGACTATTTAAAGATCTAAGGAAAAAAGTTCAACTTGTAGAGTAGGGTCACAGTGACAGTTAAAGTAGAAACAGCATAACGTGTAGTGATTTCCTCTTACATTACAAGAATTTGCCAACAACTACAGTTTTTATTCATTAACATAATTCTTTTGAATGCATTTATTGTTATATTTAATGTCCAAGGAACAAACTAGGTCCTGTTCTCAAATATATTATAGCAGCTATAAACAATCATCCCCTTGTTTCACAAATCAGTAGTCAGTTGGATGTAGTTGTGACAATCTTAAAACAAAAGGTGTAATAAAAAAACCAAGTAAAGGTCGACTGATCATGCAGACAGAGTTAAGAGGAAAAAATTGAATTAAATAGGAAAACAGCTTAAAGTGTCAAAGTCAGAAAGATAGCCCAGGTGAAAAGTCTCAGAATTGGAAATCAACAGAACCAACCAATGAGCTGTGTGGAAATGTGTTCTTAAATACACTGAGTAATGATTAGCAAACACGAAGCAGGTGTGTTAGGAATCAGGTGAGTGAGCGAGTCATAATGTCTGGACTGGATTGGGAGTTGAAGCAGTGGTCACATCCAGTGAAGCTGGATGTGACACCCTGTCAGAGCTGCTGTTCTAAAATATTAATCGACCAATCAGAATCGAGAATTTAAGAGCACTGTGGTATAATTTATATACACCATTACATTAAGTAATGTTAATGTAAATGTAATTAACACTTACATTAACTGAGGTTTGCTTAATGCTTAAATAAGTTATATACACATAATACATTTAATAAATTAGTGATTATTATTATTATGATCTATGACTATAATTAATAGTGCAAGATTGACCAATATGAGCTAATGATGATTAATTGATATGCTGGTTAATTGGTGTAATTCATTTAATTCATACAATTAATTTACACCCACTAACATAATATCAGCTCATTATTACCATTTAGTTATGTTTAGTTAATTGTGTGCTCATTGGTGTGGATTTCATTTCAGTCCTGAATAAAATAAACATGAATTAATCATTAGAAGTTGTTCATTGTTTAATATAATAAGACTAAGAGAACACAAAAGAGTCCTACTTTTTTACATTTCAAATACAGATTGTGATTCTGACTTCTTATCTGGAACTTTTGTGTTTGTGTTCTCAGGCTGACGGCATTCGTGATGAAGTCTTTTGGAAATGCAAAGCAGTACATCTTTGTAGATCAGGTGTTTGTGGATCAGGCGAAGGCCTGGCTCGGTCAACAGCAGCAGGCTAACGGATGCTTTGCCTCAGTGGGACAACTCTTCCACATGGACATGAAGGTCAGGTATTCCAGTCAGCCATTTGTGCGCCGGGAGTTGAGTATTGATTTTACAAGGTATGCAGGTTGACCTTTGATGTCGGGGGGGCTGGTGGGGTGGCAGGTGGGATGTCTGTGGCTATGGGCCTGGGTGTGAGGGGTTTCAGGCAGGAGACATGGAACGAGGGGGCTATACGGCATTGTCGTGGCAGGGCAATCTTGCAGGTTGTTGAAGATGCTGATGGATGCTTTCCCACACCTATTCACTACACTGAAAACAGTCGCTCACGGCTGGTGAGTTGGTGGGGTTGCAGTTCCAGGGGAACAGTGGGGGCTGGCACCCAAGCACACACTGGAAGTGGGTTAAATGAGTGGCTGAGTTTCGCAGAGAGTTCTGGGCATACTCTGCCCATGGCAGGAACTGGGCCCAATCCTCTTGCTTCTCAGCACAGAAGGTTCTCCAAAACCAGCCAGTCTCCTGGTCTCCACCTTCCTGTTGGTTTGTGGATGGTATCCTGAGGTCAGGCTTACTGTCAACTCCAGTTTTTCCAAAAAAATACTGGGCCAAACTCAAGATGTGAACTGGGTACCTCTGTCACTGATGGTGTCCTCTGGTATCCCAAAGTACCAGAACACATGGTTAAAGAGAACCTTGGCTGTGACAAAGGCAACTGAATGAGGAATAGCGAATTTGAGAATCGGTTGATGCTAACCAGGATGACGGTATGACCGTGGGATTCCAGGAGGTCAGTGATGAAATCCGCCACTAGGTGGGACCAGGGCCACTGTGGTGTGTGCAAAGGCAGGAGCTTACCTGTTCATGGGACCTTGGCTTGGGTGCAAGTGGTACAAGAGCTGGTTCCATGCATGTCCACGTGCATATTGGGCCACCAGTATTTGTCCCGTGGTAGGTGATATGTGCATTGCATACCTGGGTGGCCCATGATTAAGGCAGTGTCTGCCCACATAATGTTTAGCTTGCAGCTTAGCCGGTACAAACAGTTTGCTGTAGGGGATGAATGGGGAATCTGCTGCGGAGGGTTGTGAGCAATTGCTCAGTCTATGTTCCAGGTGACAGCTCCCACGAAGCAGGAAGTATGAGCTCCTCACTGTACTCACAAGGGCTGGCAGCATGCATGCAGAATGGAGCATCAGCCTTGGTATTTTTGGAGGCGGGCCTATAGGAAAAAGTGAATTGGAATCAGGCGAAGAACAGGGACCATCGGTCCTAATGAAGGTTAAGATGCTTAGCAGTCTTGAGATACTTGAAGTTTTTGTGTTTGGGGAATATGGTGAATGGGTGAATGGCCCCTTCCAGCCAGTGACACCACGCCTCAAGGGCCAGTTTCACTGCAATAACTCTCGATTCCCAATATCATAGTTCTGCTTGGCAAGGGATAGTTTCTTTGGGAAAAAAAGCCACAGGATGAAGTTTGGGCTTTTCTCTGTACTGCTGGAACAGGACGGCTCCAACCCCTGTCTCAGAGGCATCCACCTCCACAATAAAGGGCTGTGATGGATTGAGATGTTTGAGGACAGGGCTGTGATGAACATGGGTTTTAACTGGTTTAGCACCTTCTCATGATTGATTCCAGGCCAAGCACTTTTCCCCTTTCTTAGGATTGAGGTCAGCAGATGTGCAATGGAGCTGAAGCCCTGATAAAAGTTGGCAAATCCGAAGAATCTCTACAACTTTGGGGCTCACTACAAAGTGTTGGGTGTAAGCACTCTGTGACTGCTGACACCTTAGGCCGGTCCATGGTGACCCTGTCCGGGCTAATGATATAGCCCAGGAATGAAATTGTGTACTGGTGGAACTCACACGTTTCACCTTTGACGAATAGCTGATTCTGTGAGAGGCATTTGAAAACCTGGACATGGAGCACGAGGGTTTCATAGGAGGGGGTGTAGAATCAGAATACCATTGATGTACGCAATGACATATTTTCCCACCATGTCTCTCAGGACATCTTTTATGAGGCACTGGAAGACAGAGCAAGATCATTCATACAGCATTAAACAATATTAGTAGTGGCCAGAGGTGGTGCTAAAAGTAGTTTTCCACTTGGAGGTCCAGTTTTTTGAAGATCTGAGTTGCTCAAGGGCTGCAGCGACCAGAGGTAAAGGGTACCGCTACTTGACTGTTATTTGGTTGCGTCTGCAATAGTCAGTGCAATGTCTAAGGCCACCCCCTTTCTTCTACACAAAAAAGAAGCTGGCTGAGGTGGGAGGAATGTGCCCTTGTTGTAGCACCTCTTGGCTGTATTTGTCCACGGTGGTGGGTACCACTAGGGAAAGTGTGTAAAATTGGTTGCAAGGGGGGGTGGTTCTGGGTAGCAGAGGGGCACTGAGAGAGCACTGTTCAATGAAGTGGTCAGGCCTGCTGCAGTAGAAACACAGCCACTCTCTGCGTTGTTTATCCCTTTCTCCATCGCTGAGTCTGGCGTGTCCCATTTGCACGGGTTTGGATGAGCAGCTTGCCCTTGGGGAGCCCCCTTCTCCCTTGAGAGGTGACAACTGTGGAGTAGGTGATCAAGACAGATGGGGAGATCAATGAGGGAGTCGAGAGTGCGCTGGTCATTGAGGCAGGCTAACTCTGTGAGGATTTCTAGGTTCAGAAACTGATGAAAAGCAGCTTTAAGGGCTGGCTCATTTCATCCACTGCCAGCTGTCAGCATGCAAAACTTGAGAACATATTCTGCCACCCTTCCGTTCAGGTGAGTGGTCAAACACGTGTTGAAACAGTTTGATGAACTGGTCATAGGAGGTCTGCTCTGCTCCCTTATACCACAAGACCATGGCCCATTTCAGCACTTTGTCAGTGAGGAGTCCTAGGAAGTGTGTGTTCTTTGCCTCTCCGATAATCCCTCATGGTTGGTGAAATACTGAGAACATTGTAGTTAGAACCCTTTACACTGCGAGGCATCACCTGCATACTTTGTCTGGTTGCAGCATTAGTGTGCTACCTGCCAGAACTGGCAGTACTGTGGTGGAAGAGAGCCTGGAAGATCAAGTTAACTTTGGCGTCTAGGTTTGCCAGGTGTTGTTGGTGCTGTCCCACCAGTTCTACCTGTGCTGTAAGAGCATGCCTCCAGGCTCTCCTGCTGCCTCCATGGTGAGGGTAAAGTAATCTGTTAGAGAGAGCAGGCTGAGACAGATGCAAGTGCAGTTATAGTTATTTATTAAGGGACTGGCAGACAAATCCAAATTCATAGGAAAATTCAGGCAATTTTCCTAATTTTCCTAACTTGAAAACACAAAAAAACCTGGAAACAATGAAACAATGGAAACAAAATAGCGATCATGGAAACAAAGGCTTGGTAAGTTCAGATGTCAAACATGAACTGAACGTTTCTTCACGTCATGTGTGGTGTGAGAGTCTCTTTTAAATGTTAGGGTGATTGAGAACAGATGAGTGCAATCAGAGGCCCAGTGACTGTGAACCTGCCAGTGGTAGTATGTTCTGGGAAGTTTAGTCCGGGACGGCCATGTCTGTAGGCTGCAGTGCGTTCTGGGAAACTGAGTTCGTTAAGAGAGTTGACCCGACATGCAGGTTGTCATGTTACAGAGGAGCCACAAAAGCATAAACTTGTCTGCTCTGAAGAATGTCTGAAAAATTAAATTTACAGCTTTACCTGAATGTTATAAAGCACTGACAATGCAGACTCTTTCCATAAATGTTACAAATGTACTCCTTATAGAAAACTTCACCATATCAATGAGGACACACTGGGTCATAATCTTATTTAATTCTCTCTTTCTCTCTCTCTCAATCTTTCTCTCTCTCTGTCTGTCTCTTTATATCTCTCTCAGGGAGGGGTGAATGATGAGGTGACCCTCTCAGCTTACATCACGGCTGCAATATTGGAACTCAATTACACAGTTACAGTGAGTAAACTGTTTCACTGATGAAATTTCCTTATACAATACACTCAACATCATTGAACGTTGAATCATTACAGAATGGTGAAGAAACACAACATTGATAAACATACATTGTAAGAAGTATGGAAGCAAGCAATGATTTCTTTAAAATGAATCTAAAAACTATTTTTACAATAAACACAATTCTTCTAACACAATATTTATTAATAGAAGACTATAATTGATGTTTTTAAGTCTGATTCTGATATTTTACAAAAATTATTCTACAAAAATGCTAAATTGCCAGCTAGATAACATAAACATTAGCAAGGTTACAACAGCTGTAGCCTTGTTGCTCAGGGAAAGTCTAAAATCATTTTGCAGATGTGCTATGCAAATGGAAGATTCAACACCATATTTCAGAATTCTTATTTCAAACAGTGCAAACGGAAATATTTGCACTGTAAATTGCACATGCACATGTACATGCAAATGATGAGGTTTAAAGACATTTGTTTGCCTCTTAGTAAGGGATCACAATATATACATTTGTCAATCTGCACATGGCAGGATCCTGTGGTGTACAACGGCCTTACATGCCTGAGGAATGCATACACTCAGGTGAACTCCACTTATGCCAAGGCTCTCCTCTTCTACACCTTCACCCTAGCTGGAGATCAGGTGATGAGGAATACACTCATCTCAGACCTGGATGCACAGGCCATAATCTCAGGTTTGATGCTCCTACATCTATTTATTTAAAAAAAAAAAAAAACACCAATCTCTCAGAGAAAACTGACATGACATTCTCTGACAGCTTTGAACCAAATTGAACCAAAGAAAAACTTTTTCAGAGGCTAAAAAGTGAGCTCTAAGTCATGATTAAAAACACTGAGTGTCCATTTTAGGTAAATTTGTGTTGGCATTTGTTAGAGAATGGTATTTTCATTCTTGTTGGTTTTGACTGGTGTCTGTCTGTTTTACAGTGGACAAAATTGGTGTTCGCTGGCCAATGTTGGTGTTTTAAAATTGTCATTGTTTGTTGGAGAATGGAGAACTGTTATCAATGTTGCAGTCTTGAAGTGTTGATTGTGTTGCTTGGCATTTGTTGGTGAATATTTTGTGGTAAAGACTCTTCTAGTGTCATGAAAAAATAATATAGAATATGGGTAGTGTTTCATTGTTGGATTGCACTACTTCATGGAATGTTGGTATTTCCGAATTTTGGTGGCTGTTGTAATGGAGAATGTTGGTGTCTAAATGGAAAACATTGCACTGTGCTCATGAGTGTAATTTTTGTTGGTTTTGGATGGGTAATTTTTATGTGTGCTTGTAAAAAATCCTATGTTGGTCTTGTTTGCAGTTTGTTGGTGGTGGATTTCTTGTTTGTTGGAATTTAACAGTGATGCTGTTTTGTAAAATGTTGATATTTGAGAATTTTTGTGTTGGGTGTTTGATTGAAATGATTTTGAATTATGTTGGTGAATGTGTGTAATTGTTGGAGAATGTTGGAGTATAGTGTGGGTTTTTGGTGTTCATTGAAGAAATGTAGGTCAGTGACTCCAGAATCTAATATCTGTCTAATATATCCCTTAGGGGGCGGGAGGCACTGGAGCAGAGTGAATGATGGGTCAGTGACGGACTCTTTAGAAGTGGAGATGACCTCGTATGTGCTTCTGGCTCTGATGTCCGGACCCGAGCTGTCCGGGTTTGGTCTGGGTTACAGCGTCAGCATCGTCCACTGGCTTTCTCAGCAACAGAACGCCTTCGGGGGCTTCGCGTCTACACAGGTACATATCAACCTCGCACTTTTTTATAGAGTGCTGACCTTTCCAAAATTTAACTTTATATCTTTGACACAAAACAAGATATACCTGTTATACCCTACAGGCTACATGCTAAAAGCTTATTAAAACTAAAAGCTGCTTATCATTTTACAAATGCTATTGAAGAAGTAACAGTGTATGAGACACATTGTTTTAAATTGTACTGCATTGAACTGTGAAATGAAAGAAATAAATTAATTTTTTTGTAAATTTGTTCTAGTAGTTGTTTTAATGATGTCTCATTAAAAAAGCTAGACCGTTTTTGTTTAAAAATCAAGAAAATGGAGTTTGTCTAATACTGTAGTGAGTTAAAGGTATATATCTGGACACTGTACATGAAAGGGTTAAATACGTTCTCTTTATACTTTTTTCCATCATCTAGGACACTGTGGTGGCTCTCCAGGCTCTGGCGAAATACAGTCTCGCCACCTACAGTCCATCAGGAACTGTTACTGTTACTATAACATCACCATCAGGGCTGATTACCACGTTTACCATCACTCAGAGTAACAGGCTGCTGTATCAGGAGAGTCAGCTGAAGGAGGTTCCTGGAAATTACAGCATCAAAGCAGAAGGACAAGGCTGTGTGTACGTGCAGGTTGGTATATCACCTTTTCCCACTTTACCTACTCACCTCAGTTCCTTTATTAATTAAGCAGGTTCCAGAGGGTCAGTTTGGGAGGATGAGTGGTGCTAATAGGGTGTTATTTTTCTTCTAGTTCAGTTTGCGCTACAACATCCCTCCTCCTCCTGACCGCTCTTCATTCATCATCTCAGCCTCAGCGTCTGGAAACTGCAGGGTCCCAAATCCAACTCTGGAAGTGACCATTGCTGTCATGTGAGTTCTACTGCACCTCCATAATCTACAAGATAGAAAATGAATGGAACCAGAATTATCTCTATTAATACAAGCAGTATAACAGATTGTGTTACTGGGCATAATGTCTATTAAAGTTATTTAATCAAAGCCAGAATATAATTGAATGCAAGAGTTTACAAGCCTTTAGGACAAAAAAAGGAAGACAAAGGAATTTAATTTAATTGAATTATAATAATCTTTCATAATACATCCATTAAAAAATGTGTATTTGCTGAAGTATTGTTAATCATGTGACACAACTTGAATTATATGTAACACAGAGTTAGTGAAAAAAGTGGTGCAAAATTCTTTACAAGCAAAATATTGAACAAATTATTTATGATAAAGACATTAATGAAATATTCTATAATCATTGGTTAGCTACATATAAATTTATGAGAGTGTCACTGTATAAAAAAGGATGTTCTCATTTATTTCAGTTTCATCTTTTAATAATAATTTCAGTTACATCTTCAAATAATAAGCATAATGTGAGGATAATGTTAGATTAGTTTTTCATAACTTCTAGAAGTTACTTTTAGAAAGTTGAGGTGATTGTATATTAAATGTGTTACTCAGTTATTTCAGAACAAAAGAAGAGAATGTAAGTGATTAATGATCTTTTAATTCCAGATATAAGGGTCAACATTTGGAGACCAACATGGTGGTCATCGATGTCAAGCCTCTTTCTGGATTCAGGGTGGACGAGACGTCTGTGCAGCGTGTGAACAGCAATTCAGAGGTAACATAAACCTTTAACTGGATCTGTAAAGCATGATCACTGATCTAAATATTTATAATACATTTATAATAAACTGATTTAGAACAGTGTGTATCAGGCATAAGCTGTTGAGCCACGGTGACACCGAACCAAACCCTGTTCCAATCTTCAGCTCATTGACCGTTTATCACATTGATGGATCGGTTTTTACTCTGATTATCTTTATAACAGTCAACGGACGGAGCAGTGAAACGTGTGGATCAAATTGAGGGCAGAGCAATCATCTACCTGAATGGAGTAAGATCACACACACACAAACACACACACAGTATACCACAATGCTAAAAGACGTGTTCAGGTCATTTTACGTTTACATTTAAACCAGAACAATACTAAGCATTTTTTCGAGCTTGGTTCTGCATTCTGTTTTTCTAATGAATGTAAATGATAATTTCAAAAATAATTACAATTACTGACAGTGAAAGTGAAGTGACGTGTGGCCAAGTGTGGTGACCCATACTCGGGAATTTGTGCTCTGCATTTAATCCATCCACACACAGTAGTGAACACACACACACACACACCCGGAGCAGGGAAACTCTCTGAACACATAGAACCTATAATATTACCCCAAAGAGAAAACAGAAGAATCCCGACAGGTTCTAAATTTTAGAACTAAGAGTTTAAGAGTGTGTGTTATTCCGCTCATATTGCGTTTTTTTTTTATTAAAGAATGGCACGTCATACTTTTTGTATAGTTTCATTTAATATTGCGTAATGTCCACAATACAAGTTCCTGTTCTCACTTACGTTATAGGAGCTATAAACAGTTTTTCTCCTAACGGCCTCAATTTTTTTATTCAGTCTCCATTTCCTTTCCTTTGAAGTTAGTACGACAAATAAAATGCAGCTTGTCATGTGACAGACAAACCATAAAGCATAAAGTCATCTGTCCTAAATATGTCAGAAAACTTAAAATTATAGCTTTACCTCTGACTGTTACAAAGCGCTGATAAAATGTTAAATAAAATAGCTTTTAGTTATTGCACCCCATCCTCCTGAAATGACGTGCAGTGGTATTGCAATAAAATCGAAACAGACCGAATGGGTTCATTTGTTCATGGTGAACAGAAATAATTTTGTTTAACATCTCTGTCTGTTTTAGCTGACAAATGGGAAGGAGAAGGTGTACACCCTGAAGATCGTGCAGGACCTTCCGGTGGAGAACCTGAAACCAGCTGTTGTGAAGGTTTACGATTACTATGAGACCGGTATGCATCATTCTCTTAATCTTTTCTCAGTAATCTCTACATTTAGCTGTCCAAAGTAATTACACACAGAGCTCACACTGTATCTGTGTCTTGTTTCATATAAGAACTAAATCCTGATTTCTGTTTTTTTTCTTCTAAAGGTGAGAGAGCTGCAGCTGAGTACACCTCTCCATGTCCACTTCAGTGAGAGTTTTACATGATCTCAGCAAGAGCCCAGCAAGAGCTTTTTTCCCCCATTTTCACTTAATTTTCTGGGGAATTCTCTGGGTATTTCACAAAATGGAAAGGTTTTGATATGTTGATATCTGTGAGCTATCAATTGATTCCCCCCCCCCCCCCCTTCGTTTCTCGTCATTATGCACAACTTCAATAATCAAGATATATCTGGTGTTAAGAAATGTGTCTATTTCTCTCTTATATATAATCTACTCTATAAATCATTTATAGATGTACTGTCACTCCACAAGACAGTTTATAAGATGTCCTGACAAAAATGTTGATTAAAAAATAAACATCAGCCAAATCAGTGTAATAATTTTGTTCTGATGAACTTGGAAAATGACAAATTACCAAAAGTAATTGCACTTATAAACTAAACATGATTTATTTGCTTTTACTGATCAGACAGCATATTGTGAATGTACCTTTTCCAATGTAATTCATTTTATATTTCTTTAAGTCCTGTATATCTTCTTTAGATTTTTTAATGTTAGAACCTGTGTAATCATATTTAGCATCTCTGTATTTGCTGATTTTCTCCACGTGGTGGCAGAGTTTTAACTTCCCTGCAGTTTTACAACTCAAAACCTTATTCTTCTCATTTCTCTCTCTTTAAAAAATGATCTAAATCTGATGAACAAGTTAAATGCTGCAAAAGATAATGCCATATGCCATAAGCCAACCAAAAATATATGTATAATTAAATATGCCAATAAAATTTTCATCTGCACTGATCATTAGTCTTACTTGTGTCTTGTTTTCTCCTCCCAGTTTATGTACATACTCCAATGACTGTATACTTGAGTGGACAACATTGAGCAGTTTACTTCCATTACGCCTCATTTATTGCTCTTTAAGTAAAATTGTGTGTAAATGTTTGTGTAAGCCAAACCGAACATGCTGGATTCAGAAATGCTGATTTTCTTAGTACTCACATGCATTTGTTGATGAATGCCAATCACTCATAAATTAAGGACATATGCACAGCACGGCTGATTTGCATTTGTTGACGCCCACAAAACTCCATAAAAGGCAACATTCACACAGCTGACATGATGAGGAAAGATGTAGAAGTAAAAGAAGTTGTTTTTTTTTTAATCATGTCTACTTAACAGTATAATAGCCCCTTGAAAGGGCCAAAATCTGGAGCTGAATTACAGAAAAGGTGAATCAGATGTACAAATCACATACCATGCAAATGTACCTGTGACCCTATTTATTCATCCTGAGGTTCTGATTGGTGTGTGAAAAATTTTGCTTTGTAGTGTTTACACCTGGAGAATTGTGTGTTAGTTGACTTCAGGCTTGAATGACTTGAGTTAATTGTATTGAACGCTAGTGTTTTCTGAATGAGCACATTGTGTAACCAATGCAAAATTGATGGGTTTGTGTGAACAATGACCATGTACTTTGGAGGAATGGGATCACAATGAAACAAGCTTATCATGTTCCTTCTGAATGGAACTCACCAAGACTCAAAGACGAGCACATGGAGTCTATGCGAATAAGTCTAATATACAGTATATAGGTACAGTGATGTATTTCAACGGTATGTTCTGTATTACAGGCTATGTGATGGCCTATTTTTACAGCATTGCAATAATGGGATTTATAGTACTATGAGGATTTACTGTGTATATTTCTACTGTGATAAATCACCTTTTATCATCACCAAATTAGTCCCCTAAAATGTAAAGAAAATTATGGGACGAGATATCATGGTCAATTGAACTTTGTAATAATGACAGAACGCTATTCCCGAGAATAATTTGTGGAGCTGTAACTTATATTTTAAGTTTGGCTCCTGTTCCATTCACTAACATGGGATTGAGCAGGGTTAAAAATTGCACTGCGTCCAGCCTCTAGTGTGCCCTAAACCCCTGTTATGACCTCCACCCATATATACAGCCACTGCGTTGACCACAGTGGCCCTAATTTAATTTGCTGTAGTTGTCAATTGTTGAAAAGGACACCACACATATGAATTCTTTCATTCCTTCTTGTGATTAGTGTTTGAACCATTTAACTGCTTACTACTTGCATCTGACGAGGTGTGTTAATTCAGCTCAGGTTGTGATGACTTGATGTGGTAGTGCTTTCTGAATGAGCGCACAATGCAACCTGTGCTTTAGGAGTGGGATTTGTGTGTGAAGTTCTGCTCAGATAGTGCAACTGATCTACAGAATTAAATATACATTAGCATAATGTGTTTGTATAAGAAAATAAACTGTAGTCTCTCTTTCTCTCTCTCTGTTCACCTTGGTTTCAAGGACTGTCTGTCATATCAAAAGAGGAACATGATGACCCTCAATTTGACAAGAACTTGGTTCATATCTTTAATATTTTACATTTCTGTTCTGCACACTGTGACTTAAGATAGAGACATACTTAAAATGAACTTTCATTACTGGGAATCAGTGGCTGGTGGTTATTATATATAAAGCACAACTTTATATGTTGGAATATAAATATATATATATACTGTATATACACATAGAAATGATGTACTCATTTGAATGTGATGAATTCAGGGCATCAGTACAGTGCTTTTATATTTTAGATTAGGTCCATGTCCTTTCATTCATTCATCTTCAGTAAGCAATTTAGGATCGCAGTGGATCCAGAGAATGTTCCAGAAACACGGGGCATGAGACGGAAGTACACCCTGGATGGGACGGCAGTCAATTGAAGAGCAGCACACACACATTAACCCATTCATTCACACCTAGGGGCAATGTAGAGCCACCAATCCACCTATTAGCAAGTTTCTGGGGTGGTAGGAAACCAGAGAACCAGGAGGAAACCCATGCCAACATGAGGAGAACATGTGAAACTCTGTACTGACAGTCACCCAAGCTTGGGGTCAAACTGAGGACCCTGGAGCTGTGAGGCTGCAATGCTACCTGCTCTGTGCAGGGCCGAATATGTCCCCTGGCTAGGTCTTCAGCTAAATTGGGAATTTTATAATATATATATATATATAAATGTGGAAAAGGTGCTGTAGATATACAAAGTAGTGTTAGAGAATGTTTTTGAGTAAAAAAAGAATTTCTGAAGGTTTAAAGCCGAGGTTCTTCAATGTCTTTTGTGGCAATGAAAACTGATCCATTGTTCAGCCCACACAGACGCTTGTGCTAACCGTGTGAAGAGTTTTGAAAAAGTGAACTCTAAATTGATAAATACTGTGTTGTACATTCCTATGCGAGGACATCACTTCTTTTTATCGGATGGTGTTTTATTTAAGGGAATAAAAACGATAAAAATGCTAGTGTTATTGAACACTAGACTGATAAGGTGAGGCGTGTAAGTGTGACATATGGGGCAAGGCCAGGAGAAACTAAACAGGAGTGTGGTGATAGCAGCAAGCATCTAAAGGACACTCTAAATATTTTTGGGTGGGGTGGAATTCAATAAATACGACGAGTGATCTCAGGTCATCATATTGTGTCTGATTGTGTCTGATTCTGTCCCAGGATGGGCTTTACAGGAGTTCTTTTTGGAGTTTTTTTGCTTTTTCCAAGCATCATAGCACAGAAGACCACCACAGATACGTAAGTTCTGAGTATATTTCTTAGATTTTCTCTGAGAGCCTTGCAGATTTAATAGAGAGAGATTTATTGTGCAACTGACATGTTTGTTAATATTGTATGAATGGTATTTAGCTTGAATGAAAAAGGGCTAATAACATAAAGTAATAAACTAAGGTTTGTTGAAGAGGCTGATTAAAAAAAAAAAAAAATACAGCTCCATACAAAGGTTTATCACAGATTATTCCTTAAGTCAGGAAAATAGGTATTAAATAAAAGATACAGGGATACAATGAGGAGTAAAAAAAAGGATTAATATACTTAATTAAGAGACATAAAAATATGTATAAAATTATACATACTTTAATGTGCAAATGCTTGTCACTGGGGAAGTCCATCTTCTGTACTACTGAAGCAGGATTTCTCGACCTTTTTCAACACCATCAGTGACAGCATTTTAAGGGCTCAAAGTTCTTAACCAAATAAAACCCCCTAAGCAGATATTAGTAGAAATAGGATATTAGGATATGTAACTGCTGCTGTAGGCTACAGACCAAATTTTATTAACCCATATGCTGTTTATTAGCATTAATGTGAAATATAGCATGAACATTGTATTTTGTAGAGTCTATAGCTAGAAAATACACTTATTTTTTATTTTAAATAACGACTTGACGTGCTGTCTGATGTAAAGGCCACTTTGATGAACATGATAGAGTGGTGCACACGGCGCTGCTGTTGTCTGGTGCAAGATAGTGTTATTATGTATTATATATGAATATGAAGTGCAATTGCGGCTACAGTTCCATTGCTATAAATTGTCTTTGTCAGCAGGACAGAGCATCACTAAGTAGGAACTAATAAAATTTAATTTCCCTTTTTTTTTTGTCCATAGCTTTTATCTCTTGGCCGTGACCTCGCAGACTGTGGGGGGCAGCACAGAGACACTATGTGTCACAGTCAAACCCCATAAAGAAGTTTCACTGGAAGTGAACCTGGAGCATAATGGAAAGAGAGTCACACTTCTGCTGGAAAAGTATATACGACAAGAATACTACAGCTGTATCCCATTCCAGGTCAGACTCCGACTTAAAACTTTTGTAATTCATCTCTCAGGCAGTAGAGGGCGCTCCTTTAAGGAATTCTTATCTCTAGTGACGAGTCTAGTGGTTTCCCATCTTGTATAGCTGGTGATCTTGATCCTCAGCTAAACAGGTTTACATGACTTCAAGCATGTTGATTAGCAGATGAACAATCAGAAAAACAACTCTGATTTAAAGATTTTAGTTGATATTTATTGGAAATGAAAGATGCCAAATAAAAAAAATAAGCTATAAATATTGACAGTATGATTCTGGCATTTTAAAGCCTGGTTTGCTATATAATATCGATAACAATGCCTATAAATAAATAAATAAATAACAGTGTAATCTTTTAGAAATATGCTGTTATGATTTTGTCATTTTGTTTTTAACAGGTTCCTGTTGTAAGCGTGGAATCAGTGGCTTCTATTCACATCCAGTTGGAAGGAGAAAGCACATTCCTGAACAAGACAACAAAGATCCTCATCACACCTCCAAAACACCTGACCATCATTCAGACAGACAAACCCGTCTACAAACCAGGACAAACTGGTAACACTCACTAAACGGATATCCACACTTGTTGCATTCTGTTTTCCTCAGTTCCTGCCCCAGAGTAGCCCTGAGCACGCCCCTGATCACTACTAGCATGTGCTCCTTTTTTGTTTCAGACCTTTGTCTTGTAAAAATGTCAAGCAGATACTATACAAATGATAACATATTAGAATGAGTGCATCTATGCAAACCTGTGATTTGCAGCTTCACAACTGCCGGAGCTGCTGTTACAGAAAATAGATCAACACTTTTAGACCAATCAGAATCCAGAACACTCTAGTATCACAAACCTTATTACCATAAACCCTTAACAAGTTAAACTCTTGCATGTATCACTGTCCTCACTTTCTAGTTTCATCCATTCTCCCAGTTTTTTTAGTCCTTCTAGTATTATTTGTAGTTTTGGAATATGACAACATTATAGATATTATCTTTTTCCCCACAGTCAACTTCCGCATCGTCTCTCTGGATCCCAATTTCCTCACCTGTAATCAGACGGTACAACAATTTCTCTAAAATACTGCAAAAAATACAGTAGCACTTTCAATAAAGATCTATAAACTGCTTTGTATGCATTTTTCAAACAATTTTAATGTAAACAAGACATTAATAGTTTTTCATTTTATTAAGTAGACTAACTACTGGATGAACTTGAACATCACAGGATTCACTGAATGTGTTACTAAAAAATACACTAATTGTATGTTTAACCTGATTATATCTTTTTTTGTTGCAGTTTCCGACAATAGAAGTGCAGGTACGGTGCTGCGTGAAAGATTCACACTGGGCCCTTTGTGTGTTTATGCCATGCTTTGTCTTTAAAACAGTAATAAGTGCATTTACAGGCTCTTGCATTAAATAAAATAAACATGTTATTCTAATTAATGGATGTTTTTGAGCTCATGATGTTATTTTTGGCGATTTTCAGGACTGTGAAATGTTTTGGGTTTTTTTCTCTTCAGGACCCGAACTCGAACCGCATTGGTCAGTGGCTGAATGCCGCCACGTATAGCGGTCTTGTGGATCTGTCATATCCCTTGAACTCTGAAGCCACTAAAGGATTTTATGTCATCACAGTCTGGAACAAGAAAGATGAAGCAATCGCACAATCCTTCGAAGTCAAGGACTACGGTCAGGCTCAGTTTATTCTTATTAATGTCCTTAGCATATTAGATGATTGGTATGAACAATATTTGATGGAAACACCAGTTATTTAGTGATTTTATTTAAACATTAATGATGTGAAAACTAGCCTTTTTTCGCCAGTGACTGCATTTTCCTAGACTGTACAATAAGTCTGTTGTAAGACTCTATGTAAAACCTTTAGGGGCATACTTTAGGGTACTAGAAATAACCCTTGTCAATTATTATTATTATTATTATTATTATTATTATTATTATTATTATTACTCTTTTGAACACAGTAATAGAGGGAAGTGAGATTATAGTGAAATAAATTATCATAGCCTACTAAACAACACAATTCAAACTGGCAGCTGTATTTTAACAGTGTGGTTTTTGTCTCTTTTAGTGCTGCCTACGTTTGAAGTGACGGTCCAACTTCCTCCAGTCATAACCATCCTGGACACATACGCTGCGCTGAAAGTGTGTGCTAGGTGAGTATTCACTACTCAGTAATGTTCTTTGTTCCATCACCTCTATACTGGGATTTTTTTGGCAATAAAATTATAACATACCCAACATGATGTCCATACTGTAAGTCTGACTTACAAAACTTAGAAATTTTTGGGAAAATGTAATTTTTAATATTGCTTCACTTTAAAATTTAAAATGAGTCATTTTTACCATTTATAATGTTTTTATCATTTTTTTTCCATTCTCTGCAGCTATACATACGGGAAGCCGGTGAATGGGACGGTGAAGGCCACTGTGTGCCATAACAGTGTCAGATACGTGTGGCTCCCGCCAGGAAGCTCAGTGACATCAGACATCTGCAAGGACTATATAATGAAGGTTAATCAGATTACTCTAAAATCAACAGAAAATGCTCATAACTGAAACAATAATGCCTCTTCAGTGACTCTTTTGAATCAAATAATAATAATAATTTTGCTTGCAAATTATCCCAAAGCCAACTTTTACACTGCCTTATTTATAAACCATATAATTAACTTTTGGACACTATTAGGACGTGTGTAATACAAGTGTTAGCTAATGTTCCAATGGCATATTAATGCTGAAGTTCATGGTTTGTTCACCTTAAATAATGAACAACAACATAGCATCAGTATTAAAGCTATTATGGAAGGTGATTAATAAATAAAAATGGTTTTCGTGATGATTTGTTTTTCATTAATTGACATGTTTATTTTTGCTTTAGACTGACAAGACCGGCTGTGGACAACGTGTCTTATATCTGAAAGAATACGCGTTGACTGATTCTCGCTATGAAACTGTAATCAGCGTTAAGAGTGAAGTGGAAGAATACGGGACTGGTGAGAAATTCCTAAAATCAAGCCTTTGGCAATAATGCCTTCATTATTACATTTAAGTTTTAAAGTTGTTAATAATAATAATAATAATAATAATAATAATAATAATAATAATAATAATTTAGAACTATTATTATATTATAACAGTATTATTATTATTACTATTATTAATACTTATGTTGCTAGGTCCTGACACATTTTTAAATCTTTACCTTTTCTAACATCAACTTGTGTAACTGTATATATTACAAACGCAGAGTGGCCCAAATTTTTGTCCAAGTTTCTTTCCACATGCAAGAAATATGTTTGTGAAAAGAAAAAAACTTAAAGCTTACAGTTTATTTTGTGCTATCAGACAGCAGAATGTGAAGACTACAGTTTGGGTTCTTTAAACAAATATCTGCTTATGATATCTTAGGAAGCCCAAAAAATTGAAGCCTAATCTTAGATCTTCTGACTAATTACAACTGTGAAAATATCTACAGGCAGATCATTTTAACGCCGTGTTTATCCTGTAGGTGTGATTCTGACTGGTTCAGGAAGCTCTTTTATCACATCTAATATTGTCACACTTTCATTTGAGGATTCGCCAACAACATTTAAGCTCGGAATGGTGTATGAAGGAAAGGTAATTTCATTATTGACCTTTAAAATGAATTGTGTTCTATATTAACTGGCTTCTTTGTTAAACATAAGTAAAGGCACTGAGCTACCATGAACCCCTCTAGCTATCTGTTATTACATAGCAAATCAAGCAAGTGTGCAAATATTAGGCTAAATATTATATTATTTTCCTAAAACTAGCCAAGTTTGTTAGCTAGCTGGCTACACTAGGTGAACTATTTAATTGTGTAATTAAAAACAGTACCCAGTTTCACTTCCAGATTAAGTAATGTTTGGATAATTGTTTTACTGTGTAATTAAAACTAGTAGATGACTAAACTAATTAGCCGGCTAACATCCAGTAAACTGTTACTGTGTAAGTAAATCCATTACACAAGTTTGCTAGCCACTTATTTAATATTGTCAAACTATTATGTAATTAACAGCAGTAGTTTGAGGCCAGTTTCTTCTTTCCATCGTAGCGTAATTGATTTGATGTTTTTTGTTTCTGACATTGTCCTCTGATATTCCTGTCCTTCTTCATTAGATTAAAGTGACCGACCCAAACTCCGATCCTATGAAAAGAAAAGTAGTGTTTCTGACTATAAGTTATGCTAATGTTAAAAATTCATTCCGGAGGCTGATTACAAATGACGAAGGCATTGCAAAATTTTACTTCCTCACTGAATCATGGGGTCTGGATCCAGTCTCTTTGCAGGTGGGTGGAGTCTTTGTTTTTCATATCAGTTTTTTCTTTTGAGAGGCCTTAAATAATTTATATGAACATGTGATTGGATAGACATCAACACAGGATCTACTACACAAACCAAGCTGGTTTGTTTTTTAAAGTCTGTGAGCTATGGCTAGTTCCTATGAATGTATTGGATCTGTATCAATATATAAATATAATTTTTGGTTCAGTCTACTGAAAAACTTTGCCGGTTCCGCATCTGGACCACAGAGCACCAGTTGATGAGGTCTGTTATAACAACTATTAAGAGTTGTTGCTTCTCTATCTACTAAATGTAATATGACAAAAATGCAGCTTTTTTGCAAAATTGAGAATTCAGCAGCACTGTATACACATACATACACACACACACACACACACACATATATATATATATATATATAATGTCAGAGTGGTTTATTTGTCCGCTTTTCTCTAATTATTCTTTTACATAGGCACAGTATGAAATGACTAACAGACCAGCTGTATATGAGGAAAATCAGCTCACACCAAACGACCCCACAGCCTACCTCACGCTTCAGCCTTTCTACTCCAAGAGCATGAGTTATATTAAATTGAAGAGCAGCTCGATGCCTTTCAGCTGCAATAAAAACGCTGTGATTGAAGCTCAGTACAGGATACATGACAGTGTACACACACCACACCAGAAGACTATATCCTTCTACTACATGGTGAGTTTGGCTTTCACTATAACATTAAAACATTGAAACTTTGTAACACATTAGATTTCCAGTATATACTGTATGATGCTTGCCTTTGTTGGCATCTTTACCCAGAGGTGATAACTACTGTTTCTGTACTAAAGTACTGCATTAAAGGATGTGTATCTAAATATATCTGAACATGTGTACTTACAAAAAAACACCCAATCCTTGTATGTACCTAGTTTTTCATTTAGACCTTCGAAGTGGTTCCGACTTTTCAACATCATGACAAAAATCCTTGTTTTGCTTTTACCCAGAAATGTAATTCATGCATTACAATTTATGCATCCTAATTTTACTGTGTGTAGGTGATGTCCAGAGGACATTTGGTTCAGCAAGGAAGTCTCTCTGAGCACATACACTCAGGAAAAGGTTAGTAAACATCACAGCATCCATAAATTAACTCCCCATAAATTGTTAAACCACTGTAGTTTTGCAATGGTAGGTGCTGGAGAACTTTGTTTTAATGTTAGCTTCATAGCCTAAATTCTGATTGTTTTTAAGTTTTGATTCTATTTGTCTTATTAATATGAACCCTAAATGGTGCTGTGTTGGTGGCCGATGCACTTAAACTCTGAATATTTATCTGTTTTGTAGCACTGCACAGAGGGACACTGTTTCTGTCACTGGAGAACATGATAGAGTTGTCCCCAGTTGCTCAGGTGGTCCTGTACACAATTCTTTCCAGTGGTGAGGCCGTGGCAGACAGCATGAACTTCCCCATTCAGCTGTGTTTGGCTAACAAGGTCAGAAATGAATCCTCACAGGTCTATGCTTAGTTTGCCCTTTTTTGTACCTAGGACTATTAACTGCTCCAATTTCAAATAGATATGCGGATATAAGACTTTTTTTTCAATAGAGACAGAGCAATGGCTCTGTCAGTCATTGCCCATAGCTCATGACCATAGATGAGGATAAGGAAGTAGATTGACTGGTAAACAGACCACTTCATCCAAATCTTCTGCTTCACCAGCATAGACCAGTTCAACAATTGTAGCACTGCTGCGGCTGACCCAGTCTGTTTATCAATCTTTTGCTCTGTTTTTTCTTCACTCCAAACTACTTATATCTCTGCCAGGGCAACATGCCTCTTCTCACCTGAAGGGAGCATCCCACCCTGACCTAGAACTTGAAGGTGCTGATTTTCATCCCACCCTCTTCACACTTCGCAGCCAAATGTTTGAGAGTGTGTCAGGGTTTTAACCCTGGCATGGACTTTTCCTCGAAGGCTGAGGAGTTTCCCTATAATATATAAGCCCACCACCAGAGAGAGACAGAGCGCTACCACACAGAAATTAGTGGCAACCAGCTCCACCAGTGACTGGCCTATTTAAGGGCTGCTTACAGGTTACTCAAAGACTCAGTCTCGAGTTTAAGACTCGTTGAGTGCTGTACTGACACTAAGATGATTCTTTGGGGAAAAAACTCTTGAGTTTATCACTTGAGTTTCCTTTTTCAATCAAGCTTTCTGGCTGCATCCAACTTCTTGGAGCTTGTCTCTTGGGGTTTCTCTGGCTTTCTCCAGTTCCTTATTTAAAAAAGATTGAGTTTACTTAGTTTACTTAGTTTACTAAGTCCTTTCTGACCTTTTGTTTTTCCTTTTACTCTTCTTGAGGCTTTGGCTAGGCACACGCCCTGTTCCTTGTTTTGGCTGGGTGGGTAGCTCACTGGGCTATGTATTGGTCTGTCAATCCTCCAGGCCTAGGTTCAAGCACAGTGAGGGGTGACATTTTGATTTCCTCTCTTTGTAGTTGTTCCTTGCTAAGTTTTCTTCCCAAGGCCTAGCCTCACTTTTCTAGGCCCGATACCTTGGTTAGCACATCACATCAGTACATCAGTTTTCAGTTGGCTCTGCACTTGGGTTCAGTCTGCCTCTGTGCCAGTCACCCATTGCAACAACAGTGTCTTGCAAGTATTCACCTGCCTTGATCTCTTCCACACTTTGTAGTGTTACTATCTGGAATTGAAAATGCCTTCATTGGGGACTTTACTGTCAGATTGTATGAAAAACGTAAGTGAACAGCAATTTTGAAGTCTTGCCACAGATTCTCAATCAGATTGATGTCCGGGCTTGGACTGAACCATTCTAACACATTCAAGGTCTTGATTTTAAACCACAGTGTAGCTTTTAGCTTTAGCACAGTGTATGCTTAGGGTCATTGTCCTGCTGGAGGGTGAACCTCCACCACAGTCTCAAGGTTTCTTTCTAGGATTGCCCAAATGCTAATGAAAGGCATCCTCACAATATTATGCTGCCACCACCATACTTCACAGTGGGGATGGTGTTCTCGGGTGATTATTTTTTGGTGAGTCACAGTGTTGAATTTCCACTAAAAGGTTTGTGCTAAGACCAAAGAGTTTAATTATTAAGTTAGTGATAGATATTAGATTTTTCATTTAACATCAGATAACATCACATTTTTCATTTAACATCACATAAGCCAGCTCTGTGAAGCAACAGTTTAATAAGTATTACATTTAGTATTGAACTTGACAATACCCAAGTAAAATATTGGTATGTTGGTTTTGATAAATTACCATTTCTTGGTCTAACCAGAGGTTTATTTATATATATATTTATTTATTTACTTACTTACTTACTTACTTGTTTACTTACATTATTGTGGTCTTTCAGGTGTCTCTGAGTTTCTCACATTCTTCGGAGCTTCCTGGTGGTCAAGTGTCATTGATGCTGAGCACCAGTCCAGGATCACTGTGTTCAGTGAGGGCCATAGATCAGAGTCTGTTACTGCTGCAACCAGAGAATGAGCTCAACACTGAATCTGTGCGTTTAACCTAACAAAATGTCCTTGAGTTTAGTCATTAACATAATAACCTATTTTCAATAGGTTAATTTTAATTGTTAATTAAAACAGTTATTAGTAGTGGACTTTTGATCCATTTAAAAAGGATCATAATGGCACTCCTTTTGAGGAATGACCCGATTATTCCAGGTGTTCAGCATGCTGCCTGTCCAGACATTATCAGGCTATCCATACAACATCTATGATGAGGATTCATACCAATGCTTGGGAAACCCACCCATCATGGAGAACAGGGTTGCAGCACCAGTAGCAAGATTGGCTGGTTATTTTCCAAACTATGGAACAGTCGACGTGTACAGCACCTTTAGAGTAAGACATCGTTCTTTTTTTTTTAAAGTACACTTTGGTGTAGGTGCTTTATATCTTGTCTGTTGTAATTAGGCATGTAGTGTTAATCATAGCGCTGTTGAATTCTGGATTCTGATTGGTCAGAAAGTTTAGATTAATGTTCTATAACAGCAGCTCTGACAGTAGTGCAGCTGCAAGTCACAGGTTTATATTAATGCAGTCATAATGCGGTATAATTTCTATAGGAACTGCTCATTCATAGGCAATTGGTGGATGCTCCACAGAATCTAAGCCTAATGGTAAATGGATTAGAAATGTGTTTGGGAGGGGGGATGGGGGAGTAGTCAGCATAACAGAGGTAAAGGTACATTATTGTGTTATTAATTTCAAGAGAGAACAAAGAGAGGCTGGTGAGGGAATGACTTTTCATAGCTGCTATAATGTAAGTGAGAACAGGAACTAAAAATGGAACTATAAACAGTATGACATTCTTTAATATTTTAAAACTTGAATACTTTAAAACTAAATTAAAAAACTGTCATTTTCCCCAAATTGCTGTGGTATAAGAGGAAAATAATCAACTTTCGGGTGGCAACCATAACCCTGTTTCATCACACCACTCTATCCTTAATTAGTTTACTCTCACAGCATGACATTGAGTGATTTATTCATTACTTATTCAGCAGTATACTTATTCTCACACTATTGTCAAGGTGGATGATTCAAAATATCATTCATCCCCTTGCAGTACCTTCATGAGAAGGCTGGCCTAGTTAGGCAATATTTTTGAGTAGATATAATCTATAAAACAATATTATGATAATGTGTAAACTATGATTAAATATGTAGGTTGATGTGCAATGTTATCTTGAACATGCAAAAATTATTTTGTGTTCCTGTTTCCTGTTTTGTGTTCAGGATATCGGAATCAAGATCCTCACAAATGCCATAGTCAGGAAACCTTCTGAGTGTATTAATGGTTTGCCTATAAGTGGTGAGTGGTTTTCTTCAGTCATTTCCTTTTTGACATGATACGTGTATGTTATATCACTGTATAACCCCATCCACAGAAGCTGTACCAGTCCTCTTTGGCAGAGAAGATCTTTCAGGTGCCTCGGGTTCGTCAACTGGTTCAGTCAAACCAGTCGTTACGATCCGCAAATATTTCCCAGAGACGTGGATTTGGGATCTTGTTTCAGTCAGGTTTGCATGTTTAAGTGGATGTTGTTTCCACTTTTTCCATGTGTTTGTGTTACTGAATCATTGTTATTTCCTCTGTAGTCAGACTGGAGCGATGGCTGTTAGTAAAACAGTCCCGGACTCCATCACTACATGGCAGGCTGGCGCATTTTGTACGTCACCTGTTGGGTTCGGAGTCGCCCCGAAAACCGAGCTCACTGCCTTCCAGCCTTTCTTTGTGAGCCTCACCTTGCCAAGCTCCGTCATCCGAGGAGAAGTGTTCAAACTCAAAGCCACCGTCTTCAATTACCTCCAAAGCTGTATGATGGTGAGCTGACATGTTTGGTTTAATAATATTTTCTCAAACCAGATATGGCATCACATTCTTAAGAGAAAACGACATTCAGATCAGTTTTAATTTCCTGCAAGGATTCTTCAGACATAATGTTGCCAACTTTCGATGCTGGCACTACATTGTGTGATTTTTTTGGACCCCTTTAGCAACTTTATTTTAAAAACAGAGCCTGTTGGCAAATCTAGAGACCTTTCAAGCACATATTAGCGTCTGCCCTGCACTCAATACGGCTCTCCAGCTCATGTCACAGTTGCTGGTTATATGCGCTGTGACAGCAGGATTCACTTGACTCCTCCAGTGTGTAAAGCCATCGACTGCTTACTGTTGTTCATCCCAGTGGCACATTTTCTGGACACCTCCTTCTCCATAGAACATGTTTTATTACAATGAATGCAATTCAATGAATATGCAAAATAGTCTGTGATATCATCTGGTGACTTAGTGACTTTCTCAGCATGCACTAGCTACTTTTCCCTGCAACAGTCAATATCACTGGTCACACAACTGTTTGTTAAAGGTGAACGTGATTTTGGCTGACTCAAAGCAGTTCTCAGCACAAGTGTTTAAAGGATACAGTTACACAAGCTGCCTGTGTGCTGATCAGAGCCGGACCTTCTCCTGGACCATCACACCGCTGGTTCTGGGTATGTCAAACTTTTCAACTGTAAAGCTCATAAATGAAGCTGAAAATGAAATTTAAACCTTCACAAATTACCAAACAATAAAATCAGACATAAGCAGAAATAAGCTTATTTGTTATGAATATTTATTTTATTTTATTTTTATAATTCTTTCTTTTTTTTCAATTATTTGAGTTTTTTCTAGAAGAAACATTCTTATTTCTGACTTTTGCATTATCACAAGGTCATCGCTTCACTGTCAGTGGAAATGCAGATTAAATATTATAAACTTATAAAACTGTAACTTTAAACACTATATTTTGGGGATTATGAGCGGCCCGGTATTAACAAATATAAACATTTTTCACATTATATTTAGAACAGAGACAATTTAAATCTCCCTGCTAGAGCTTTTTCCTGAACTTTAAAGTGTAAAATATAAATTGGGAACATGCTTTAGTTACAAATAGTTAATTTTGAATTTCTAGGGGTGCCAATAATTGTGACTCAACCTTTAATGAACAAAAGTCATAGTTTTGTTCATTAAAGGTTAGATTTCTCTCAGATTTTCAGCATGACCTAATTAACCACAAAGACCTTTTTTCAGAAACCTTTTCACCTTTACCAAAGGTGCTAATTATAGAGCTGACTGATGCATCACGTGTTATAACTATCCAATTATCAATATTGGATGCTCCAGCTTTAGAGTATAATTAGTGTTTGCAACTGTGTGTGCGTGTGTTATAGGGGAGGTGAGCATCAATGTGACGGCGGAGGCCATGCAATCGTCGACTCTGTGTGGTGTGAATCCAGTTACTGTACCACAGAAAGGACACATCGACATGGTCATTAAAACATTGCTAGTGCAGGTGATTACATTATTTTTTACTACTAATAACATTTAATCCAGTCAGGGACCTCTTGAACTGTAAAATACATTTCTCAGTACAGATTTATTTTGTGAACATAATCCAACTATTCAAGTATTAAGCTCATTATTTAAATGCTTACAGTAATATTGTTTGTTTCTTGGAGCTATGAAACTTTTTATTTCAGAACTTACATTCACAGGACACATTAGGTCCAAGTTAATATTTACTGAAGTTTGAATTAAACCCAAATCAATTCAAATGACCAGTCAAACAGGCAAAAACAACAAACTCAGTAGTACTCAGTAATAAATATGACTATGATAGTGGTGTATTGTGATTTTCACTACCTTAACAAAATTCTAAAAAAGTCTCACAGATCCTGCTCTGAGAACCACTCGTTTAATTTACAAATGTACACCTGTAAAATATTTGCATTCCTGTTGTCTACAGGACAAATATTTTTGAGGCACCTTTACTAAACATGGTATAAAAATATATACTGGACAAAATATATACAGGTATAGCATAACACTAATATTAAATGTATAAAAGAACACAGAATGTGGTTAATTATGTAATTATATATTAATTGTTCAGTCTATTCATGATTATTCACGACACAGTGGAATCTGTATTCATTTTAATTATAATGATTTTTTTTAAATAAAGTCTGCTTTTTGTAGAATGCATTTTGTTGCAGTAGATACGGAGCCCCTAAGGAGACATGGTGATGGAAAATTTCTATTTCAACGCTTTTGCATTCACCTGAGAAACTATGCGTTCGCTTGCAAAACTTTTGCGCTGCCCCAAGAAACTTTACTTTCTCTCGCAGTTTATTGTGTTTTCTTGCAAAGATATTTGCGTTTTCTCGCAAATGCAAATAAGTTGTTTTTAAGTTTTGCGAGCAAACGCAAAGTTTCTCAGGGGAACGCAAAAGTTTTGCAAGCATTGAAATAGAAATTTTCCTCCCATCTCATATTTTTTCCCATTACCATGTCCCCTTAGGGGCTCTGTAAGTAGATGGATGTGGCCAGACATAATTGGCTTGATAGATGTGATTTTGGTCCATATTCAGAGTTGTCAGATTAAACTTTGGACTTAACTTCAGGTGTGATGCACTTTTTCAGTCCACATTTTCTATCCCTGATTTTTTTTTTTTTTACAGTGCTTAAAGTTGGTAGTCTAGATGCTATTGAAAACTCTCAACTCAAGGAACTCAAGGAACGTCCCTGCATAGATATTGACATATCTCTTGAACTTAGGTTGTTGCTCTGAATACAGCCCTATGATTGACAATGTAGTTGTGATTATGATTGGATTATTATTCTGTTGCCATTTTCAGGCTGAGGGAACAAAACAATATAAAAGCTACAATGAGCTTCTCTGTCCAGGTCAGACACACTTCATACCTTCACCTTATTTATAATATTTAAAAAATCTGATTCATATTGTCATTTGTGTTTTATAATTGTTCACTGATCATTTAGATTGTCAGTACCATTTATGATTTCATTGCTCAGATTGCATGTGGTTAATTGTATATGGTTACATGACATTTATTTCTGATTAATCAAAGAATGTTTGACATGATATGATCCAAGCATACAGCTGACAGTTTAAGGGTCTTGTTCAAGGACTAAACACTGGGTTTGTGCAGTTTGTACCACGTTTTCCCCTTGGCTTTTGTTCTGGTAGATCGAGTTGCTGAGAAGATGGTCTCACTGAGCCTGCCTGCAGTGCTCGTGGATGGTTCAGCCATGGCCTCAGTCTCTGTGCTGGGTGAGTTGAAGAACTGCTCCTGTTTCATCTGTTTGGACCATTTTTATAGCATTTGAATATATCATCAAATCAAGTTTATAAATGAGGCAAATAATGTGTAAAGAATATATTATAATAGATTTCAATTTAACAGCTCAAAATACAAATGAGAAGAAAAACAAATTGTAGTCAGATACTCCATCAATCACTGAGAGAGCAAAATTCTTTTTTTTTTTTTTTAAATCATTTTCCATCAAAATCCTTTCTTGGATTGAGACCTTATCATGGTGAAGGGGCTTGTCACCAGGTGGTTAATGCTCCCAGTATGGCCACCCTAATAAAGTGAGATCCTAATTACCCCCATGAAAGGTACAAAAAGTATAAGTGTGTCCTGCCCTGATTATGATTTCTTGGACCCACCCCTGGAGCTATGCTTAGAGGTGGTGTCTGCAGACGAGCATCTGGTGACCAGACCACCCACATAACCCAGATGGACTCTGATCTTGTACCACCTGCAAGATACAGGGTTCAGGTGCAATGCCAGTTGGGCAGAAGGCATGTGATAGACAGTCTAGACTTTTATGTAGACTAGACCCTTGCAATAGAAATTAGATTTGGGAATGTGGAATGTCATTTTGCTGGCAGGGAATTAGTGTGTGAGATACAATAAATAGTCAGCCTTACATCCACACACAATAAAAGCTTCAGTACCAAAGTTCGCAGTTGGGGGATTGGGGGGTGGTCATTCTCCTACTACCAGGAGTCCCCACAGGCAATACTTGTCCCATGCTGATGGCCTCTAGAGTGTCAGGAAGGAAAGTACTGTTTATAATGATTATACTGAAAATACTGAATACCAAATGTAAGAGGCTGAAGTACACCACCGGCAGCCAGCAGAGGGCAGCAGTGGTACACAGTGAGCACAGCCATTCAGGAGAACTCAGTTGCCCAGAATCCTCCAGGCTGATTAACCTGGATTGCTTGCACCTGCCAGCCAGGATACTTAAGGCCAGCCTTTGACACAGCCCTTTGTTGCACCTTTGTAGAGGTGTGGCTGGTATGGTATGTCAGGGTTTTGCCTGAGGTAAATGTTAAAGGGAAAACAAAGAGGAAAAAGTAAAATCAGAATTAGAAAAGATATTGAAAAGAAAGCATGAAGAAAGTGGAGGAAACAAGGGTCAAGAGAGATTTAAGGTATGGCCAAAAAAAGAGAAGAACTTTGTCAGAAAGACAAAGATAGAGGGCACAATTGAAAGAGTATTAACAGATAAGAAGTATCTCTCTAACTAATATATATGTTTACTCTATATTTTGGTGAAAGATACCACCTGAAAAGTCTTAAGTTCTGGGAGCCTATTCCCATTTTTGTATTTTATTTGTCCCTGTTTAGTTAAGAAGACTGCTTTGAATTTGCCATGTTTCTTTGTTTGTATTTTCCCACCTTTTTCTGGACTTTGTCAGCAGTGTTCCTGCCCTTTCCATAGCTACGTTATCTAGTGCCACAGTGGTAGTGTATATGGCACAGAGATCCCTGGGTCAAGCACCCCTTGGGGCTTTTTTTTTTCAACGTGCACAAGAACACACCCAACAGAACCCTTTCCTAAACCTTCACCTTACCTATATGTAACCCCTGCTTACCCATTTATTTATAAGCAAGCAGGGGTTTTCACACTGTAGTTGGGCCCACACTGAACTATTCCATAAAACCAAGTAGTGGTTCAGAGTATTCTTCTTGAAGTCATCTTGGAGAAGGTGGCACAGGTGCTTAGAGGGTACTTCCTACTCCATAGTGTTCCTGGGGGACTTCACTGCTCATGTTGGAAATAGTGGTGGTCCTTGGAAGGGTGTGATTGGGGGTAACTGCTATGGCTGAAAGGCTGTCTGTGCCTGGTGGTAACCCAAGCACGTAGTGGTGGAGGAAGCTGTCAAGTTGAAGGAGCCCTTCAGAGAAATGCTAACAATTTCTGAATGAAAACTTGGCCATGGGGGGAATTTGGGGAGTCCATGAAAATTGATGTTTGGGTGGCCCTAAAGATGTTATGGCAAACCACTATGTTAAGCAATTGCAGGGGAGTGTTGAACTCTACCTTCACTTGTGTGTCTTCACTTCTGTTTGTGGCTTTCATAGACAGGATATCAAGACACAGCCAAGACTGGAAGGGTCTTTGGTATGGGAGCCTATAAATAACATCCCTATTATTTGAAGATTATGTTCATTTGGCAGCATCTGAATTGGACCTCTGACATGCACTTGAACATTTTGCTGGTGAATGTGAAGTGGCTGGGTTGAAAATTAGCACCTCCAAGGCTATGATTTTCCCCCTTTAAAGGGTTCTAGCTTTAAATCTAAAATCTTCCCTGAAAGAGGTAATGGTCCAGACATGCATTAATTCACAAGCAAATATCCAGTTGCATTTGGAAAGAAAAATGCCTTTGAATAATGTTTTCGCTGTAGGAGATCTGATGGGCCGAGCTCTACGGAACCTGGCGAGTCTCCTGGCGATGCCGTACGGCTGTGGAGAGCAAAACATGCTGCTCTTCGCCCCCAACATCTTCATCCTGCAGTATCTGGAGAGCACCAACCAGCTCACACCTCAGATCAGGAGCACAGCTGAGAACTACCTCGTGAGCGGTGAGAACTCCGAGTGTATCAAATGAGACCTTTTTGACATCCCCTCCTCTACCATTTCTCCTTAAAGCGTCCCTTTTTACCTGCCCCTTTTATTGATCCTTTTAAGTGGACAAAAAATGCCTAAAAAAAAAAAAAAAGATTTTTTTGAATAGTTTATTTTTTGATGACTGTACTAGTCTTGTGTTCATCCAATTCTCTCATTTTATTAATTTCTCTCTGGAATTTATATATCTCTTGCCCTCAGAGGCATGTCAGCAATGATTCCTGCTTCCAGTCATTGCTTGGTTGAAAATCAATGACCTTTTTGTCTTTCCTTTCTCTCTTTATGGGGATTGAAGTCTCAGTTTGGGAGCCAGAGCCCTTCCTAAGACTGTGATAGTGGGTGGGGAATTGGCAAATTTGAATAAAATAATATACATACATAACATGGGTCCCTGGAGGACTAGTGGTTAGGCCACAGTGCTCTCACCGCTGCGGCTTTTGTTCAATTCCTGGCCAAGGAACCAACCCCAGCCACTGGGGTTGTGTGCAACAGGGCACTCTCAGTGTCAGTGCCAAGCCTGGATAAAATTGGTAAGGGTTGTGTCAGGAAGGGCATCTGGTGTAAAAATCAAATACGTGGACCGCTATGGTGACCCCTAACGGGAGCAGCTGAAAGAGGAACAACATACATTGCATTAGCATTACACAACTCCTTGTTTGTCTCATCTCCTACACAGGATATCAGGGAGAGCTGGCCTACAAACACACAGACGGATCTTACAGTGCTTTTGGGATGAGCGATGCATCAGGCAACACATGGTAAAAAACTGAAACTACACAAGCAACCTTTTTTTTTTTTTTTTTTTTTTTTTTGATAAACCAGCACTCAAACAGACATTCAGCAGGTGATGCACAAAAAGTATAACATTTAAAATTTCAAAGCAGGGTGTTTTTTTTAAATCATAATGCTTAATATATTAATATATTTATATATAGATTTTATGTAATTATGAACAGAGTAAGGTCATAGTGTCATAGATTAACAACCTGGAAGAACAGAGTCTAAAAATTGGTGGTCATGTAAGTAATAACGTGTCATTTTGTTATAGTAAAATAATCAGTGACAGTGTAGTGTGATGAAAAGGAGTTAGTCTTACCACCCTGAAGTTTTATTCCTATTATACCACAATTTTAAACCTCTAATACCACAATTAATTTGCCAACAATTACAATTTTAATTATTAATGAATATGAATGACACATCATACTTTTTATCCGTTTACAGTTAAATTTAATGTTGTGGAAAGCCTACGAAACAGGTTCCTGTTCTCACTGTTATATTGGCTATATTGTCTGACTGTTACAAAGCACTGACACTAGGGACTCCTTCCATAAATGCTAAATGCTAATACAGTTACACTAATAGCTTATTTAAATTCTTGGTGGATCAATTTACACACACTAACCTGCTATCAGCTGATTGTTAGCATTTAGTTACATGTTCATTCAGTTACATGTAATTAATCTGATGTTATCTATATATAAATATATAAAGTTAATTCATTTAAGTTGACACCTGATGCACAAAAGAGTCCTGTAATGTTTTCTACTTCCATGTTTGTGTTCTCAGGCTGACGGCGTTCGTGATGAAGTCTTTCGGAAATGCGAAGCGATACATCTTTATAGATCAGGTGTTTGTGGATCAGGCGAAGGCCTG
>CM074981.1:26721274-26737791 GCA_037576825.1 Pangasius krempfi | reverse complement strand
ATTGTGGTGGTGTATAGAGCCAAAAATGTTAGAATTGTGTCGATGTCCCAATATTTATGGACCTGACTGTATCTGATAAATTAGTTACAGCACTCTCTCTCTCTCTCTCTCTCTCTCTCTCTCTCTTTCAGGGAGGAGTGAATGATGAGGTGACCCTCTCAGCGTACATCACGGCTGCAATGCTGGAAATCAATTATACAGTTACAGTGAGTAAACTAATTTAATTCAAGAATTAACAAAGGAAAAAAAAAAAGGTTTTCTACTTAAGGAGTTTGCTTAAAAAAAAAAAAATCAGTCAATTTCAGATGCTTTTATGTCTGATCTTTTATATTAACAAAAAACAAATGCAGAATTAACTCCTTGTCTTTGAGAATGTCTTATTGTAAACAAAACCTAAAGATATTGACAACTTAGATTTTTATTTTTATACATGAATTTTGTGGTGCAAAGATGTTGATTTATCTCCCATTAATGAATCGTGATATACACGTGTTAATGTGCATATGGCAGGATCCTGTGGTGAGCAAGAGTCTAGAGTGCCTGAGGAATGCATACAGTCAGGTTGACTCCACCTACGCCAGTGCTCTTCTTTTCTACACCTTCACTTTAGCTGGAGATCAAGGGATGAGAAACACCCTCCTCTCAGCTCTGAATGCAAAGGCCATAATCTCAGGTTTGATGCTCCTACATCTGTCTATCAGACCACCAATCAGAAAAAACTGACACTACATTCAACAACAACTAACACAAGTCGCTGTACAGGTGTAGGCCAATATTTAATAATGATGTAACACTATCTGCATCTGCTTAGTGCTCTGAACATCTGCATCTGTATCTAAACTGGAATTTCTTCCCCTCCCTGTTTTCTTCTCAATTTGGTCACCTGCCAATTATCACCCACCATCCAGCTCTCTCCTATCATAAGACATCTAATAAGCAGAGAGAGAGAAGTCTAACCCATGCTTCCGCCGACATGTGAAGCCAACCAACTGCATCTTTTTTTTTTTTTTTTTAAATCAAACTCTTGCTCATGCTGCATCACAGGGCAGTATAACACACTCAGAGGAAAGTTCTATCTACCCTCTTCTACATACATGAGCTCACAGGCACCAACAACTAGCTAGTGTTGCTATGATTGACAGGAGAGAGAGTATGCCATCTATCCCAACCAGAAAGCATTCGTATGAAAATGTACACTGTACAAGCACATTCAATCCTTTTCATTGGAGAACCTTGAGTCAGTGTCTTCAGTATTTCTCCAATATCTCCCACAGGGGGCGGGAGGCACTGGAGCAGAGTGAATGACGGGTCAGTGACGGACTCTTTGGAGGTGGAGATGACCTCGTATGTGCTTCTGGCTCTGATGTCTGGACCCCAGCTGTCCGGGTTTGATCTGGGTTACAGCTCCAGCATCGTGTACTGGCTTTCTCAGCAGCAGAACGCCTTTGGGGGCTTCGCGTCTACACAGGTACAAATCTTCAACACATACTTTAACATTTTGCATGCATTTCCCCCTGTAACTTCACATCTTTTCCACAAAAACACACTTAACACTTGCTAATTATTGCACAAATGCTATTCAAAAAATAACAGCTTTGTCATAGCTTATGTAACAAATACTATATTCTTTATGAATTTATTCTATTTAATATACGTGTGTCCCAAAATCTAGCCCTCCCCATATATATTTATATTCTGTGTAAATCCAGCACCATGAAAGTTTCCAAATTTAAAAATTTTAACAAATTTTAATAAAAAACATTATTATTTAATTGTAGACGAATAAAGAAACTCAGTACTTTATTACTGTACTTTAATTATTAATATTTTTATCATAAATTCTAAAAATAAAGCTATTATTGTTCATTGATCATGTTTTTGTTCTTTGTATACTCTTTTCAATCATCTAGGACACTGTGGTGGCTCTCCAGGCTCTGGCAAAATACAGTCTCGCCACCTACAGTCCAGCATCAGACGTTACTGTTACTATAACATCACCATCAGGGCTGATTACCACATTTACCATCACTCAGAGTAACAGGCTGCTGTATCAGGAGAGTCAGCTGCAGGAGGTTACTGGAGATTACAGCATCAAAGCAGAAGGGAAAGGCTGTGTGTACGTGCAGGTTGGTATATCACCTTTTCCCACTTTACTTACTCACCTCAGTTCCTCAGGTTTAAATATGACTGAAAGGAGGATGAGTTGTGCTAATAATAGTGTATTTTTTTTTTCTTCTAGTTCTCATTGCGATACAACATCCCTCCTCCTCCTGACCAATCTTCATTCACTGTCTCGGCCTCAGCATCTGGAAACTGCAAGGTCCCAAATCCGTCTCTGGAAGTAACCATTACTGTCAGGTGAGCTCTAATGCAACCCCAAAATCAACAAAGTGTAAAATCAAGAATGGAAAATTATGTCTATTAATATAAGCATGCATACATGTATATTTATTTATTTACTATTGTGAATAATGTTTATTACAATTATTAAATTGTTGCCACAATATATTGAAATGGAAAAGTTTGCATACACGTAGGAAAAAAAGAAAGAAAGCAAAGAAATTAACACTTTTATCTTTCCTAATACATTCATTGGCTGTTACTTAGCATCTTGGTGAATTTGTCTGTAAGGAGACATTTATTTAACATTTAAGGAAAGAGTCTCCAGTGTCGGCGCTTTGTAACAGTCAGAGGTAGAGTTGTAACTAAGTTTTCCGACATCTTTAGGATAGAGGAGTTTATGCTTCACGGTTTCTTCTGTAACATGACAAGCTGCATTTTATTTTTGTCTTATTAACTTTGTGAGAGAGAAAAATAAAGAGGCTGGTGAGGGAACGACTGTTTATAGCTGCTATAATGTAAGTGAAGACCACAATATAGACACCTTAGATAAAACCTTCGAACGAACTGTCTACAATCAACTGTCTCTCTATCACTCACAGAACAACCTACAAGATCCTAACCAGCCTGGCTTCAAAGCAGCACATTCCACAGAGACTGCCCTTTTGGCCGTCAATGAGAAGCTACATGCTGCTAGATCAGTCAAACTGTCATCAGTCCTCATCCTCCTTGACCTTTCAGCAGCATTTGACGCAGTGAACCACAAGACTCCTTTGTCCACCCTCAAGTCATGCTGAGTCTAGGAATTCGTGGTGCAGCATGGGAATGGTTGCTTCCTACCTGGAAGGTCGGTCATATCAGGTGATATGGAGGGGATCCACATCTGCTCCCCACAGACTCTCCACTGGTGTACCACAAGGCTCCGTACTTGTTCCTCATCTGTTCTTCCTCTATACTCAATCTCTTCGGTGCGGTCATATCCTCTCATGAGTTTTCATACCACTGCTATGTGGATGACACTCAACTCAATCTTTTCCTTCCCTCCCTCAGACACTCATGTTTTTGTTCAGATTTCAGCATGTCTGTTAGACATCTCATCATGGATGGCAGCTCATTAGCTGAAACTTAATCCCAGCAAAACTGAACTGCTGTTCATCCCCATGTCAGGATCTTGCGATCTCCCTGGACAACCCTCTGATCTCACCTTCGGTTACTGCACGAAACATTGGGGTAACCATGGAAAACCAACTGTCCTTTTCCTCTCATTCGATTCTCTGTCGATTTCTCCTTTATAACATCAGACGGATTCATCCATTTCTATCCACACAGGTCACTCAGGTGCTTGTTCAGTCCCTTGTCATTTCAAGACTGGACTACTGCGACTCGCTCCTGGCAAGTCTGCCTCTGAGCGCCATTCGTCCTCTGCAACTGGTCCAGAATGCAGCTGCATGACTGGCTTTCAACCTTCCTGAGTTCTCCCACACCACCCCATTGCTACGTTCCCTCCACTGGCGTCCTGTAGCTGCCCGCTTCAGATTGAAAACACTGATGCTTGCCTACAAAGCCAAAAACAAAACAGTACCCACTTATCTCAAAGCACTTATCACATCCCGCACAGCATCATGCTCCTCTAGCACTGCTCGAGTGGTCCTACCATTTCTCAGGGTACAAGGAAGTCATGATTGAGACTCTTCTCTGTTCTGGCACCTATGTGGTGGAATGAACTTCCCCTAGATGTCCCCTGAGTCACTGGCAGTCTTCAAATGAAAGTCTAAAGACTACCTCTTCCTAAAGTACTTAAGTTAGCAATCAAAAAAAACTTTGTATTGTCTGAGTGCTTGTTACTATATTATCTCCCCAACAGAGTTAAATTGGATAGATGGTATTCTTAGTCTGTGACCTAGGGAACCAGTATCAGAATGTATTTACTGATAGAGACTTCAAAGCATTTCTGTAAGTCGTTCTGGATAAGGGCATCTACCAAATGCCATAAATGTAAATGTAAACATAATGTTCAGATATCAGTTTTATATGACAATTTATATGTATATTTTATAAGGACTTCAGACAGTTAAAACACTGGATCTGCATCACTGTTATATAATATATTCTTAAATAATATGCATAATCTGAGTATAATGTTATTAATTTTTTTACTGGTAGAATTTACTTTTAGAAAACAAAGTTAATTGTATAAGAAATCTTTTTTAAAACATAAGAATCAGTCAGAAAATGTGAGTGATTTAATGATCTTTTAATTTCAGGTATAATGGTCAACGATTGGAGACCAACATGGTGATCATCAATGTCAAGCTTCTTTCTGGATTCAGGGTGGACGAGACGTCTGTGAAGCTTGTGAACAGCAATTCAGACGTAACGTAGACCTATAACTAGGAGTGCAAAGCATGAACACTGATCTAAATATTTATAGTACACTGAACAGTGAGTATCAGGGAATGTTGTTCAGCCAAGGTGACAGAACAGGAATCCAAGAGTTTTCACTCCTCAAATCTAACACTTTTAGTCATTATTGTATTATTAGATTAGCTTGTTTTCACGTTTGGTTTTGTTCTTACAGTCGACTGATGGAGCTGTGAAACGTGTGGATCAAGCTGATGGTGAAGTCATTATCTACCTGAATGGAGTAAGAGCACACAGACACCGCTTTACTAAAACACTGGGTTCCTCTCATGTTCACATCAAAATAATCTATTTATGTATTAATAAAATTGGACTAAAACTATAATGTTTTAGAACAAGCACATTAATATAAACCTGTGATTTGTAGCTGCAAAACTGTCAGAGCTGCTGTTATAGAAAACCAGTCACAGCTCTGTCGACCTCTTCTGATTGTTCAGAAGGTGTTGATTAATTTTCTATAACAAGTAAAAATATTTTACTATAGCAACACCATACAGAGAGTTTTATTCCTTCTGACCAAATGGAATCAAGAATTCAACAGCTTCACAGTATAATAAAATGTTTTGAAAGGGCGACGTTAGTTTTAATTTCATTAGCGGGATCGAGATCCCTGATCATAGACTCGATTTCCATCAGTATTATTTATATCAAGATTAAAATAAGATATATATTGGGGATTTAAAAATAAACTCTTCCACTGCATTGCTATAAAACTTTAAAAGAAATGGCCTGAACAGAACAGGTGGATTAATTAATTTTGTTTAATGTCTCTGTCTATTTCAGCTGACAAATGGAAAGGAGAAGGTGTATACCCTGGCGATCGTGCAGGACATTGCAGTGGAGAACCTGAAACCAGCCGTTGTGAAGGTTTACGACTACTACGAGACCGGTATGCATCATTCTCTTAATCTTTATCAACCATTAAAAGCTCTACATTTAGCAGATGTTTTTGTCCAAAAAGTTTAGTATGTATGAAGTTAACCATGGTTTCTAATTTTATCTTTTACTTTAGGTGACTCGGCTGTAACTGACTACACCTCACCATGTACTTAATACAGAAAATCCCTTGACCTTTTTTTCATCTTTTATCTACAGTAAAACTTCAATTTCACAAAAGTTTAGTAAATACTAAATGATAGAGTTCTCTTTAAGTAAAAAAAACTGTCTTATGATCAATTTAAATATGCAGTATGTGTTTTGGTGTGACTGTAACAGACACAATGCAGGAGATTTCAACTTTGTACATGTCAAAAATAATACATGTACTAAATTCTTTGCATATATGAGATACTGTATATGTTAAGAAAAATTCCTGTTTCTTTATACTGTATATCATCTACTTAAAATTCTTTATAGATGTAATCTCACTCCACAAGGCAATTTACGAAGTGCTGAGGAAAAAAAAGTTGATTAAATGTGTCGTTCCTGAGTAGCGCAACAGAAAAGTCTTCACGATATTGTTGAGATTTTGAACAACTGCTTACTTTTTCTGAAAACAATGTTTAGTGTCCTAAATCTCATATCACAATTTTGTTCAGATGAATTTTAAAGATGACAAAATATGAATTAAATCTAAACGCTAAATATAATTTAGTGGCTTCTCTTGATTTACCTGCACATTGTAAATCCATTTATTTTTCTTGAAGTAATGTAACTTTCAAAAGCACTTGAACAATGATATGTAAACAATGAAACCTATTACCTTTATTTAGAGTCTCTATGTGTTGCTTTGCTCCACAGGATGGCAGTGTTAACTTCCTCACCTGCACTTTCACAACTCTTAAAACACCTTCCTCTTAGTTCTCTCTCTTTGAAAACTGACCTGATAAACAAGAAAAAAAATTCCATATGCTAACTGTAAAAGTATAAAATCAGTATATAAAATGAAATATAGATATAAAAAATAGAAGTTGACCTGCAGGTCATTATGCTGGTGTCTGCTGATCAGGTCTCTCTGTAGGAAACCTGAGATGAGGCGTGATTAGCCTGTTCTCCTACTTTTAAAGGTACACAGTTCACATGAGGCAGGTAAGAGCCATACAACAGATAAACATGCGTACATACATTTCCTCCAGCTCCACTGATCATTATTCTCACCTGTGTCCTGTTTTCTTGTCCCACAATATATATATATATTTTTATTTTTATTTTATTTATTTATTTATAGTCTGTTTTTGCAAAGTCTTGTTCCTTGCTTCTAGGTTGCGTCCTTGTTAATTATTAACAGTTTAAACATTCAGTGTTGTGCTGTTATAGGAAAATAATCAGCGACAGGGTGGTGTGATGTAGCCAGATGTGAAGCGGAGTTACTGTTATCACCCTGAAGTTGATTATTTTCCTACAACAGCATGTCCCATAGTCTTTTATTCCTCTTATACGTCTAATATGAAAGAATCACACATCACACATTTTATCCGTTTACAGTTACAATTAATATTGTGAACAAGTTAATTCTGGTTAATAACACACACACACACAAAAAAACAGCTTATTCCTGAGAAACTGCCAAGTATAAAGTCCTGAAGACTTCCCCAGCTATGGCTGACACTGGAGACTCCTTCCATAAATGCTAAATTAATGGCTCCTTACAGAAAGCGGCATCGTATCAACAATTACAGATACTTTCTGTAAGTCTGTTTATGTGCCATACAAGTCCCTGTGAATGAGCTGTTACTATAGAAACAATTAAACATATTCAAACAAGCACATTAAGCTAATTTAATTTAGCAAACCATCTGAGCAGTGACGTGTTTATTACACAGCTATTTATTTTAAAAAAATACCTTTTTTAGACTACAATAGTATAGTATAATACACTTACTACACTTTCTGATATAGAGCTGAATGCTGATATTTGAGCTGATATAGAGCATTAAAACGTTAACATACTGATGCAGATATAATTAGAAGGGATTTTACTCTAGTCCTGAATAAATAAAGGATGCTTAAAACCTTACTAATCCAGAAAATCCTTATATATTTCTAATTAAAGTAGTTTTATTAGGATTTCATTACTGAGCCTTTCCTACAAGCTGCTGTATGTTCACACAGAAAAGTGTTTTCTGTAATTTGATCTCTCTGCTGTTACACACTGGTGTCATGTTCAGGGCACAGAACATTACTGGATGGTTGTCGCTGACAAAATATATTCCCTATTTTTCCACCAACATCTTCAGCTAATATAGTCGTAATCAAGATTTTATCATTTTTCGCCACGTCAAGTTGAAAAACATGTGAAGCAGGTATGCATATGAAACAAAATCTTTAAAAACTGAAGCTCTAATTTTTGAAAAGGTGAAAATCAGAGACTGGTGAAAGCTAAGTAATAATTTTAATGTTTGCTTTAACGCCTTATAGGATATTTCAAGTCATCCTCTTTGAATATGAAGTCCATGATGTACTGAAAACTATTCATTTTGATTGTGTGAGTATTTTACTGTGAATTCATCTTACTGTACTGTTCGTGCTCCCAGTTTCCCTGTGTTAGGGAATTTATTATTATAACGTTATAATTTTGAAGAATTCTTATGAATTTGACTCAAAAAAAAAAAAAAAAAAAAAAAAAAAAAACCCACAGAAAACCTGTCAGATTACCTAATGTAAGCCTGCTAGCATTAGCAATGAAGATAATGAACTTTTGTAAATTTGACTTTAAAATCCTCTCAGAAATCCTGTCAGGTTAGCTCATATTAGCTTGCTGACCAGCATTAGTAGTAAACATTGCGAACATTTGTGGATTTGGCTGTTGGGATAGATCATGTTGGTTAGTTAGTTTCAGCAGTAATGATAATGAAAGCTTAGGAATTTTATTTAGAAATCCTCTTGGAGATCCTCTCAGGTTACCCTATGTATGCTAGGTAGCATTAGCAATAAACATTTTCAACTTTAATTAATTAAAAAGATCATCTCGGGGAAAAAATTTAAACTGTCCACCAGTCAATTAGATGACAAGACTGTGTGCTGCTTCAAAACATTTATTAATCACAAAACACTGTTCTTCATAACCTGACCTAACAACAAAGACACCATAAACAGAGCTGAAGAAAAAAAAAAAAAAACAACAGCAAAGATAAACAAGTGAGACAGAAGACTCGAGGAGGATCTGTGTGCAGACCACAGGGTAATGGGCAAGTTTTTTGAGTCCATATATAAACTCAGATATGTCTTTAAAACATTTATAAACAGCAACCTGTTCTAAAAAAAAAAAGTAGCTTTCTTAGAAATCTTGTCAGGTAAGCTCATGTTAGCTAGCTGACAGTGTTAGCAGTGAAGAGTTTAAATTGAATGTGAGATAAAAAAAAATAAAAAATCCTCTCAGAAATGCTGCTGATTAGCTATGTGCTAGCTAGCTAGTGTTAACAGTGAAGACAAACTTTTGACTTAAAAATTCTTTCAGAAATCCTTTCACATTAGCTCATATTAGCTAGCTAGTGTGAACAGTGAAGATCCTGAATGTTTATGAATTTGGAGTAAAAATCCTCTCAGAAATCCTGTCAGATTTTTGTCACGGCTAATGCAAACTGCTAATGCTAGCTAGTTAATATGAGCTAACTTTGCAGAAAATTTGCAGAAAGTCAAATTCACAAAAGTTCACAAAATGATTTTTCTTGCTAATGTTAGCTAGCTAACAGACTCTAACCTGCTAGCTTTTCTGAGAGGATTATTAAATCAAATTGATAAGTCTTCATTGCTAACACTAACTAGATAATGTGAGCTAACCTGACTGATTTTGACTGATATAATGGCATTTCAGAAAGGATTTTAAAATGAAATTGATTAATTATGTTCCCTGCTAATGCTAGCTATCTCATATTACCTGACCTGACAGGATTTCTGTCAGTCAAGAATATGAGTATTTACATTTACATATATTCATTTAGCAGCTGTTTTTTTCCAAAGTGACTTAAAATTGATGAAATGCAAGCAAAATTGGTAAAAGCTGAAAAAACAGCAAAAGTATTTATGAATAAAGTCTTTAATTTTCTCAGAAATCCTGTCAGGTTAGCTTGTGTTGGCTAGTTTTCTAACATTTCCAGTAAAGCATATGAATATGCTTTATCATAAATAAGTCTTAAATATATCTAAAATCTTCTCAGAAATCCTGTCAGGTCAGCCTCACTCAGCTAGCTAGCTAATGAACATAAAAACATTAGCAGCTTCATTCTGCTTTCTGTGATCTGCAGTCAGAGCCAGTTGGGAAATTTAAAAGGAAAGAAAATGGAGAAAAGAGGAAGACAAAAAGAAATAAACTGAGGCTCTTTAGACTGTGCAAAATCTGTATTACAGCTAACAGAAAAGGGTTATTTGGTGCTTACAAAACGTTTAAGAACATCCCTCCTTGTACATACTGTAGGTTATATTTCGATCACATATACACTGTAACTAATCCACTGTGATAACAGTTTAAAGGTATGTTATGATACAAATCTAATAGCAGAACAGACTTTAAAAATGTTTTCATACATCTTTACGGCTTTGGGAATGGTCTGAGTATAAATATCATTTTTAAGGCCATCGGTTATATTATTGTGGCATATTTACATACACAGATACAGGTATTTACATCAGCGATGGACTTCACGTCTACGTCTGGCTCTTAAAATCTGCGAAATTCAGAAATCGACACCGCATGTTCAGAGCTGCAGCTTTTACCATGCGGAGAGGATTTCAGCGTAGACTGGGAATGATTAGCAGCAGACGTGATGTCCTTTACAGCAGATAGACAAACCAAATACAGACAGAAAACGTAAATTAAAAACTCCTCTATAACCTCCATTAGAACATCTGTTACCATCAGGGATCGTTCGACAAAAAAAATGAAAATGAAAATGAAATGTACCCGATGTTCCACTTATCCCAAATATAGTCTGTCAGCCATGACATGTTTGGTGTATAACCTTTAGTTTATTTAGTTACACCGTAGCTAAGAGTTAAACAAGTTATTGAAGACTGAAGACAAAATCATATCAATACACTGCACTGTACCTTTATATACTTTAAGCAATATTGCTAAAATTCTTCACACATGCTAATGGTTTTAGGACACACTGTGATTTGTTTTAATCTGTAATACAAGTGGTGGCCATTTTGTACAACCAGAATCAACCAGGCCCCGCCCACAAAGACCCCGCCTCCCAGAGTTTGCCATTTGAAGACAGAATTATAATTGTCAGTTGAAAGTGACTAGCAACTAGCAACAGTGTTATTTATTTTTACTTATTTACTTATATACTTAAAGGGGTGGTTTGTAATGTTTGGAGCCGTCTGCAGTCATGGAGGTGAACTGCAATTTCAATGAAAATTTTGACAAGTGTGGCTCATGGGTTAACAAAAAGAGGCAGGACTGAACTGCATGGGGGTGGAGCTCACTTCCAGGCCAGAATAATTTAAAAAGAAGCCAAAAAATGTGCAACATTCATTGTACAGAAATATTGAATATATTTATAAATATATTTTTTAATTCTAAGCCGTGTTTAAAATGTGATTATTACAGGTCTAAGAACAAATAAAAAAAAATTAAAGCTTTACCTTTTAGAATGAGATTATGTATCTTAACAATCTCATTCGAAGCAAGTATATGAACATTTGGACGTGTATATATGGAAAAAAGTTTGGCTGAGATAGACTTCCATTATTTTTTTGCTACTTCACACTTCTAGCTTCAGTACAAAGCTAAAGAAGCAAACTTGGGACGCCAAGTCCCACGATGTGTCTTGGCACATCGACTAAAATTTGGGCAAAGTGGAAAACTGTGTGAATGAAATTTCTTGCTGAACCATTTCTTCAACTTAACAGCATTGTAATGGTACAAAATAAAAACATGCAGGCCAGCAAATGTTTGTGCCTTTCTATCACAGGAGTGTCAAGAGAGATATAAACTCTGTCTTTCTAATCTTATCACGTAATGATTCGTGCCATCATTTAATCAACAGATAAGAGGATATACAGTAGATAAGAGGAGATAAGAGGATATACAGTAGATAAAGGGATATACAGTAGCAGTGCAAACGAAACAGAAATTAACACATGCTCATTTTCCTGACATTTAAAGGAGTGCAGTGTGCTGTTGTACAGTGGACTGACTCACTGATACGTCCAAGTCTCATACCGTAGGGGCCGAGCGTCTGAGTGTGTAACCTTCACAATGTGCAAATGATAACAGCATTCTCTGATAATTAACAAACACACTGTACTACTGTTTAATAATTAATAATAAGTTCTTAGTTGTGGACTCAGACTTTAATGTACTATTGTACTGTGTGTTTATATGCAGCAGTGCAACATGGGAAACATGTAAATGCGTTCAGCAGAGGCTGTTGTAGTAAAAAGTGACAGTGTTATAGTGATAAACAATCACACAGGATGGTCTGCGTGGAAATGATGTGCTTTTCTTAAATATCTCTAGAACGTCATTGAGCTATAAACAACATCTCCATAATTAGACAAGCTAATAAGTAACAATTGATGGTTCTAAAAAAATACTTTTCACATTTTGTGGACCCAAATGTTTCTTCACAGCTATCGCTGATATGCACGTACAAAAGCTGTGTATAGCTGTGAACTGTGCTTGCTTGACACAGACCTGATTTTAATGATGTTTAACAATGTGTATTATTTTTAAACAGGTACCAGTTTTTAGATGAGATTTGGCTGAATGAGATTACTAAAAAATGACTAAATAATAGATACAGTTTCAGAGACTTTACTCCATACCTCTTGACAGCCTTCCACATTTTTAGGTGTTATCCAATAATTATCAAAACTTTTAGCTTCCTGAGTTTGGTGTCTGGTGGCAGTGTCTGGGCAAAACATCTTGACATTGGAAAGGATATCTATCAATATCTTTCAGTTACTGTGTGTGTATGTGTCATGTGAGTGTGTTGGTCATGTGACTGAAACATTCCTAGCAGCCAGACAGAGTTAATCCGATTTTAACTCCTTTTCTTAATTACATTTTATTCCACATGACTGAATGCATGAATAAATGAGACCTTAAGGCCTTGTCCTGCTATGTCACTCTTTCTCTCTCTCTCACTCACACACACACACACACACACACACACACACACACACACACATAGTATGTGTGTGAGGGACAAAGAGAAAAAAAGGTCATGCAAAATCTGTGCTTATCACATGATATGTCTAACTAAGCGTTTGGGTTTAATTCATTTATGGGAACTGACAGGCACCATGCGTGTGTGTGTGTGTGTGTGTGCGCAAGAAAAACAGGAGCTCAGGCTATTTGTGCTTCACTGATGACGTATATAAGGATCGTCAATGTAAAGGGGTGTGTGTGTGTGTGTGTGTTAGGGCTATCAGAGTGAAATTCACCTTTCAAATACTATTAATTTTTATATATTCAAAGACTTTTAGATCTTATGCTCTACTTTTACTCGCCTACCACAAGTCTATCAAATCATACATTTATAAATTATGGATGAACTTTGTAAATAAATATAACAAAATGACCAAACAATTTGTATTAAAGTAACATTTTCCAACTGGCCCCTATTGATATCCCAAATTATTTCCAACCCAAATATTGTCCTATTAGGCATGTAGTGTATGATGTAGGGATAACTTCGTAACCTCATTACTATTCAAATGACTACCGAATATTTTAAAATTTGAGAAGTTTGACAGCCAATATGTGCGAGTGTGAGTGTTTGTGCGCACAGCTGTATAAATGAGCGCAGCCCAGTGCAACACTGCTGCATATTAACCTTTGGTCCTGACATTTAAGCTGCCTTTAAAAGGAATGGACATTCCACTGTTACATAAAACTCAGAAAAGAGATTGGACTTAACGGAGAATTTGAAATATATACATATTAATATTAAAGAGAAATAGAAATAAATACACCGTAATCATGGTTCAAATATATTATCATATCTGTGAGGTCTGAGTTTGTGGGAGAAGAATCACTGACGGTGTGTGTGAAGACTTTCGATTCTAGCATGACGAAAACATGTGTGTGTGTATGTGTCAGCATCAGTGATTGTCCTTGCTTATGTAAGCTCAACAAACCTCCAGTCCTTCAGCAATAAACCAAACACAGTGTCAAAAAGAGTGCGAATCATCTCTAAGGTCCTCTCATAAAGCAATACACACATTCGACAGGTCTGCACACACCAAACACACTCCAAAACTTCATTAACACCTCTAAAGTAACACCTCTGAGAGCATTAGAATTGAACTGATGCTGCATTCATGTGTGCTTGAAATTCTAGTTATTGCACATGAACGTCTCAAGTCATAATCGCATGCAGGAGTTTAACCCAAACTTCTAAACTGCTAGCTACACCTTCTCTACCATATCACAGCTAACAATCCAGCTAATAACACGGCAGATCGGAAAAGCCACAAAACACAATGATGTGAATCCAAAATTCATTTACCATGAACTGTTCATTTCATCAGCTGCCAGGTGCTTAACAGCACACCCCCCTTAGTACCTTCTTCATAACAAAAAGAATCAGCCAATTAAGGTCTTTTCTGGTGTCATGTGATTTTGAATCCAACGTTTTAAAGATGATTTCTTCCAGTAGGACAGTGGGGTATCTAAAAGTAGTCTTTCATCAATGTGTACCTCTCAATCTTCCCACTTAAAAATTCCCTCCAGGTCATGTTAAACAAAATTAAAGTAAACAGATTAATTGATGGGAATATTGACAAATTCAACAAGTTTAGCATCAAACATTAACATTACTGGGCATTCACAGCATAGCTGAGCTATATTACATATAGCTACGCCCACAAAACTCCATAATAAGAAAAAGCAGAAGATGACAACTAAACAGTGAAAGAGCCTCCTAAGGGCGGTGTGCGCTGAATCTTCCAGTAATGCAGCTCAGCCAGTGCAGCGCATCAGCTACCACAGACACACGCAAACTCTTTCTCCTTTTATAGGGCACCATTACTTTTACAGCATAGCCTGCATATAAAATGGCAGTAACTCATCAAAAATTGAGGAATGACAAAGAAATGTCATACTTGAAGAAATCATGTTAGCTTGCTTGTTTGTTTTCTTGCCACAGTTACAGATTCAATGTAATATACTGCATGTGGCAACGGATTAGAGTTTTATAATTGCTGATATAGAAACTGTTCTTGGTAATGATCCAGATTTTTGTATCCTGCTGTATATTTGGCTAACCTCAGTACTAAATCATCACAGAAAGTGATTAAAAAAAGCAAACGAGTCACAACTACACAAAGAGAACACTCACTCCACACATACGTCCAATACGGTCTCTTAGTGTTTCCTCAAAATAATCAATAATCCCAAATCTAGAGCCTAGTCATGATCCTCAGAAAGGCAGAACAGCCTGTGGCAGTAAAGGAGAAGCATAAAAATACACACACTCACTACACAATTCGCATGTTTAACACGTGTTCACACACAGACACAGATCATCTGCTTGCTTGCGGGTCGTCGATGGCCGGCGTGGGTGTGTTTGTGGCGGGTGTGTGAGCGTGTGTGTGTCCCTCAGGCTGGACGTTCTGGACGGTTTCCACCAGACTCCCACTGGGAAGAACCACGTAGCGGGCGGAAACACACTGCGGCTCCTTCAGGCCTTCTTTACTGTGCCAGATACCATAACCAAAATACACTAACAACCCTGAAAGAGACGGGGGAGGGGGGGAGAGACAGTGTGTGAAGTGAGAGTGTCAAACCTTTCCTGAGAAAACACCAAGAAATGTCAGCACACAAAAGCACCTGTCGGTGTGTTTAAACTGTTCAGACGGATGTTAACTCATTATGAGCATTTACCGCTGCGTGCTCTCCGCTCCCGGAGGGCTCTCTTTGAGGAGGGAGCTCTCGCTAGCGTGCCTCGTGGTTCGGGCCCCGCTTCTGCCGAGGCAGAGCGGCGGTTGCGCTCATGGGGCTCGCAGATGGACCTGGCGGAGGGAATGGAGACGGGTCCTTCCCTTTCTCCTTCCTCACCCTCCAGGTCCACTGTCCCCTCCCTGGGTTCGGAAGCACGCTCTGCGGTTTCTTCCCCCCGGGGAGCGGACGCGGCGCTCCGCCTGTCGTCCTCCGAGGAGGTCGATGTGGAGGGCGTCGACCCAGAGCCGCAGTCTCCTCAATATGAGGAGCTGCTCGAGGTGGTTACGCGGGCAGTCGCAAAGCTAGGCATTGACTGGTCTGCTGAATCACAGCCTGAGCCTCAGGGCTCTAAGTTGGATGAGCGCTTTCTGCGCAGTAGGCCCTGGTTGACCCTGTCCGACATGAAAGAGAAGGACAGGGTCGTGCTCATGGACACCCCTCTCACACCCTCGGGGCTGTTCGGCGACACTGTCGACTCTGTTGTCGACAGATACCAGCAGGCTCGCGCTCAGGTGGCGGCCTTCCAGCAGTTCCTTCCCCGTCGCTCTCTGGCTCGCGGGGCTGCCGGGCGGGGGCAGCCCCCTCCGTGTACGGGCCCCTCCTATAGGGAGGCCCAAAAACAGAGCGTCGCCTTCCGTGCTCCCCCGAGGCAGGAGCAGGAGTTGCGACGGCGCTCTGGGCCCGGCCCTTCGCCTACTGTTAGTAGCCCCGTTCTGGCCGGGCCGAGTATGGTTCTCGGACCTGATTGCCCTTCTAGATGGCTCCCCACAGGCGGGGGGCCATCTTCACCCCCGTCCGGAGCTATGGAAGCTGTGGGTGTGGCCTCTGAGGGGGCACAACTCTGCGCTTCCGGTCTCTCAACCGAGGTTGTTGAGACCATCCTCCAGTCCAGAGCTCCCTCTACGAGGAAACTGTATGCCCT
>CM074981.1:26709532-26721174 GCA_037576825.1 Pangasius krempfi | reverse complement strand
GAACGTCTCCAGGTTACGTATGTAACCCTGGTTCCCCGAGGGAACGAGACGCTGCGTCCCGGTGCCACACTTCCGGCATCCCTGCGGCGCTTGCTTCATTTTTCCAGTAAGCTAACGCGGGGCTCGCCGCTCTGGCTTTTATGCTCACCCCGCATCGTCTCGTTCCCTCGGGGAACCAGGGTTACATACGTAACCTGGAGACGGTTTCTTACACTGTTTGGAAAAAGGTGCCATGTATTTGTTTATTCTTAACGTGTGTGTGTGTGTGTGTGTTCGTTCATGTACCTGCAGCTACCCAGATGGCGAATCGGAGCCAGGTGAGTGGACTGAGCTTCATCATGAGAAACACATTCAGCAGGATGCTGGCACCAGGAACAAACGGCACCAAGGGAACCTGTTTAAACCACACACACACACAACAAATATAACATTTGCTAAAGGAAATGAAAGAGCAGAGTCAGCTACAAGGAACTACTTTTATATTTCATCAGATATCAAACACCAATGAAATAATGTTAGAATTATTTGTCATCAGAATTCACTAATAAACACCCAAAACTGTGTGTTCTTACTGACTAAAAGCATTTCACAATTTCTCATCATGATATAGGAGACATGATATTTTTTTCACTGTGGTTTTATTCTCAAATCACCAACAAAACTGTGAGGCCACGTTATGCATCGCTACAGGTTCAGAGATTATCATCATTTAACCAGGAGATTTAACAGTTACTCGGTGCATTAAATAACACTAAATTTATGGAAGTACTAAGATATGACAATATTGACAGTATATCATGCTAACGTATCACCAGACCAGACTAAGTGGGTCAACATCTGTGCAAATCCTTAGGAAACAAGGACAGTAAACCTACATTCACACTAGCAAGTAGCTCGGTCGCTTCTAGTTTGTCTCATGCTACTATTATTGTTTATGGCCTTGCACTATCCCGCGGATTAGCGGATTAGCAGATTGTACAAGATATGTACACTCACCGGATGCACAAACAATCTCTGCTACTTCCTTCCAAGCTTTAATTTTCTTTTTAATGTCTTATACATGTTTAATCAGGAGTCGTATATGACAGGAAAAGATTAAACAATTTTTCTGAGTCAAACAGTAAATGGGAACTAATTGCACATAGGAATTAAAGTTGGTGTGTGGAACTGAAGAAACTTTGAAAGCACATGTGACAGGATTGGTCTGAGGAATCATTCAAACCAATGTTTTGGATTTTCCACATCATACCTAAACAAAATGAAGAAAATCTCAGCTCCAAAACTGCGCTGCTGCTTTGTCATGTGACTGAAATTGTGGCTCTATGTAACACACTTTCACAGAAAATGAACAGTCGTCTGTCGCTTTGTTGCATTCTAGTGTGATTGTACTGTAACACTGGGTGTTAGGAGTTACCATCCAAGTGTTAACATGATATGCAAAAATACTGCATCAGAGCAATTTGGGAAAAAAAATTAATGAATATTGTGTGAGTGTGATAATCAGATAGATTTCAGTTTCCTAAAATGCTTTTTAATTCCTTTATAATCAGCATGCTATTTGAAGTTCCTTTAGAGACACTGTATTGACCTGAGTGCTCCATTAGTGCTCTTTATCTCTGCTATAATGCTGCTCTTTGTTACAGCGAGTGAAGCGTCCTCTTCCTGATGGAGGAGATAAATAGCTCTGCTTCATCACTGTGAGTTTGCCACTTTTCTTTGAGTAGAAGTATCTGAGACTGGGTTTTTAATAGCATCTAAACCACCACATTTAAACCACCATACTTCTTATTTGACTGACTGGAGCACTGGCTTTTCTGATTTAACCTACATCAGAAACTGGATTTTAATTAACAGGCTATGAAGACTATTTATCACTAGACTCACACTTCATCACTTCTTCAGGCATCAGGCATCATACAGTGTCATGTGGTGTCCCTCAAGGCACAATTCTGCGTCCACTCTTGTTCAAACTCTATATTCTCCTACTCAGTAGGATTATCATTATATATTACACATGCTTTCAAAAAAAAAAAAAGCCTCTCAATGTCTCAGAAGGATTCACAACTGAAAAAGGCAAATGTTTTTGTGATTGAGATTGAACTGCAAAGAATGCCTAATGGACTACTGTCACTCTCAATCTGTGAAAAAAAATTAAGATCACATAGATTGTAGGAGTTATTTTTAAGTTCAACTTCTATTTGAAGAACCACATGAACAACATCTGCAAAACAGATTGCTATCACATTTGCAGTATCTCCAGAAGAGAAAATGCACTTTTGTGTCAAAAAAAAAAGGATGCACTGTTACCTGGTTTACTCAATAATATTCTGCCTTTGACTAAACCACATAACTCAGTACTCCTACTCAGAAAGTTTGGAAGGTCACCTCAATCCCGCACGTGAAGATTCATAATCATCATTGTCAAGGTATTTCATTGCCCAGGTAATTTCAACATGATTTCAACATGATCATAGTTATCCTAACATTAACCCAGGATTGTCTAGCATCACTCTGACCAACAGCAGAAAAGAAAGCAGCACTAGAAAGCAGGACAGTTGTACCTTCTTGCACTCCTGTACACAAATATTCATGGCATCGCTGGAATTAAAACTTGTGAAAAAAGTGATGATGGCCTGAGGCTTTTGGCTTATAATGATGTTATACAGTTTCTCACCTGAAAGCTCTTGATGTTCCTCTGCTGCTCATGGACGGAGATGACGACGAGGCTGAGGATGAACGCCAGGCTGAAGATGACGAGCAGCAAGACAAAGCTCCACGTAGGCAGTTCCAGGTAGCTTTTTCCAAAAACAACCACGGCGCAGAGTGACACGGCGCTCACCATCAGCGCCAACACGCTGAACGCCACCACCTCACCAGGCGCCCAGTCTCCCAATACAGTACCCAGGTACGGCTCCCAACGGGAACGAAGTGCACCTGGGAACTTCTGCCTCTCCACCAAGCGCAGTTTATCTGAAAATGACTCGTACTCCTTCAGCTCACCGCTGTCCTGTTATAAAAAAAAAATAAATAAAATTTTTTTTAAAAAAATTATGCGCACTAAAATTTCAGGTCAGTATCACCGTTATTTAAAGCATTTCCATTTTTATAATAATCATACAACTGTGATTTGTAATATATTTATGCAATGGATCTTGTTTGCTTCTTTGTTTCAGACTTCTGGTGACATTCTTCTGGCCCTGAAATAAGCTCTGCCCCAAAAAGAATGGTCTGCGATAGATTCTAGTTACATACCTCCTTGAGCTCAGAGCCAGAGATGCTCTGTTGACCTGGCGAGGGCACTGGTGCATCTTTCTTAGCACCGCCATTTTTTTCAGGCTGGAAGCGCAAAACGATAACACTCGCTGCTACGAAGGTGTACGCTAACAGCGTGCCAATGGAGAGGAACTGGACGAGAGCCTCCAGGTCGAAGATGAGCGCTAGGAAAGACATGAGGCTGCCAAAGACCAAGATTGCAATGACAGGCACTTTGGTGACAGGATTGACACGGGAGAAGACAGAGAAGAAGAGGCCATCCTCAGCCATGGCGTACACGATGCGAGGCAGAGAGAAGAGGTTGCTGAGCAGCACCGTGTTCATGGCTGGAGAGGAATGATAAAAAAAAAAAACACAGGTAAACAATTTATACATATATAAATAACATTAAATGTAAACCAATAATCAATGCTAAAATAGACCATAATCTAACAGAGTGGTGTCTGCGGTGTTTATTTATTTATCTAAAGGTGCTGTTTGGGGAAAACGATGTGTTATAGATTTGTACTTGGGTCAAATCTTGGGCCTATCAGGGCCAGTATGTTAAATGATAAATAAATAAAGTGGATCACTTCATTAATAAGCCCTTCAGTTTGTTAGAAAACATTTCCTCCAGCATATGGAGTGATGGATAGAGCCAAGCATAAACACACACACTGTCATACACACCACAGATGGATCCTACAGCCACAATAAGGCCAGCCCAGCTGTACCCGCGCCTGAAGAAGGCATCGGAGAGTGCTGAGTTTGGGTCGAGTGTGTCCCATGGGACCATCAGTGTCAGGACCATCGAGACCAGGATGTAGGCTGTGGCTGCCAGGGCTAGTGAGATCGCCGTTGCAATGGGTACAGCCCTCCGAGGGTCACGTGCCTCTTCGCTGGACGCAGCAATTACGTCAAAGCCTACGAACGCGTAAAAGCAGGTGGCTGTTCCTGCCATGATGCCCGAGAAGCCATAGGGGGCAAAACCACCTTTGCGGGCGCTCCAATTGGCCGGATCGGCCAGTGCGAATCCAAAGACCAGGATGAAGGCTATGACTATCATGCTGACTGTAGAGAAGATGTGATTTAGCCAGGATGAGACGCGCACACCAAATGACATGAAGAAAGACGCAATGAGCAGTATTCCTGCTGCGAGGAAGTCTGGATATCTGGCGAGGAAAGGTGCATCCCAGCGCATTACGTGACTTTCTGTGAAATTCCGGATGCGGTGGTCAAAGATGGAGTCCAGGTAGCCGCTCCAAGCACGAGCCACCGCCGCGCCACCAATCATATACTCCAGAATGACATTCCAGCCAATCAAAAAGGCCCAGATCTCACCAACGGAGACATATGTGAACATGTAGGCGGAGCCTGTCTTGGGGACACGGGCACCAAATTCAGCATAGCACAGAGCTGCCATGAGTGAGGCCACACCCGCCACCAGGAACGAAAGCACAACGGCTGGTCCCGCCAAATCCTTAGCAACGGCTCCAGTGAGGACATAGAGACCCGAGCCAACCATGGCACCCACACCGAGCAGCGCCAGGTCCAGTGTGGAGAGGCAGCGCCTCAGAGACGTGGCCATCACGTCCTCCTCGAACGTCTTCAGCCTGTTCAGCTTCTGGCAAAAACGCACAGCTGGAGAGCATGATGCCATTGTGAGGTAGTGAGGGGCAGAAATAAATAAAGAGATGAAAAGACTGTGGAAGGAAAAGAGGCCTCGCTCTCGGCTAATCCATTTCTGCCAGAACCGAACAAGTTCCAAAGACGACCTAAGAAGGAGGGTGGAGAGAGAGAGAAAGAGAGAGAGAAGTTAATTACAACATGATGGCTTGCTTTTCAGAACCAGTCCAATACAAGTATATTTTTGGTATATTATCTTTATCAAAAATGAGATGTGAGCACAGAAATTCAAAACCATTTGGATTAAACAAATGGTAAAAGTGGGGTGTCTCAGGGAACAATCATTCTACGCCTCACATTCACAGTTTTGTGAAGTTGTCTGGAACTGCCCATGACCGGAGTGGAACTTATTTGTGGTAATTACATGCCTGTATCAATGGCATGAGTGTGTTTAGTTGTCATTTGCCTTGTTTCTAATTAACACATACTGAAACAGCATTTATCAGCACTACTCTGTGGACAAAATAGTTTATACCACAGTGCTGTTGATTAACTTTACATAAATTCACTTGTTCTAATGCATTATCGTTTCTATTGTAACAGCTCGTTCAAGGGGACTTGTATGACAGACGCTAGACGTAACCTAAGGTTAATGATAAACAGCTTTAGCAAATAAACGTGTAATCGTTGATACGGTGAAGTTTTCTTAAGAAGTTGTTTATTTAACATTTTATAAAAGGAGTCTTCGGTGTCAGCGCTTTGTAACAATAAGTTTCCAACAAAGGACAATATTCAGAACAGAGATATTTATGCTCTGCAGTTTCTCAGTAACATGACAAGCTGCAGTTTTTTGTCTTATTGACTTCAAGAGAGAGAAAAGAGCAGTTGGTGATGGAAAGACTGTTTATAGCTGTTATAACGTAAGTGTTCCTGGATGTTCCACAATATTAAATGTAACTATAAATAGCTAAAAAGTATGTCTTTAATTAATACATATTAAAATCGTAATAAGTTTACAAACTGCTGTGGTATAAGAGGAATAACACACTCGGGGATGTGCTGTTATATAAAATAGCCAACTTCACGGCTTCGTCACACTGCGAATTGATTAATTTCCCATAACGACAGGACACAGTGTTTTATTCCTTACTTAATTACAAAAAGTTTGATTTAAAATGTAGCAACAGTACCATGTCACTCCTAACAGCATACTTCACCTAGCTCTAATTTCATTATATTAATATCTAGGATAAACATACAATTTGTACCACATCATTTTCAAAAATAGTTAAAAGAATAGTTTTAAAAAGAGATTTTTAGAGATTTTCTAGATTTTTTTTTTTAATAGCGTCAACTATTTTCATTACAACAGCTCTTGATTATTTGTGATCCCAGGATGAGGGGCGTTTTCAATTTGCATGTCATGAATATTCATATAGCCCGGCATTTTTCACGAAGGTAAGGCGTAGTGACGTTTCTAGGCCATTTTTAGTAGTTTCTTGGGCAGTGAAATAAAAAGTAACAGTTCATTATTTTACACAGGTGTTTATTATTATTATTATTATTATTATTATTATTATTATTATTATTATTGTCGTTCTAATACTCAGGGTTACTCTGATGTAACGTACAACAGAAGCGCGTGAATGGAAATGCTGACGTGTGAATGGTTTGAGATGTATAAACAATGGCGGATTGGGTTCTGTGCACAAACTGCGGGTTCTGCTTAGAACACAAGTGCGCACAACAGCTCGTGCGCTCAGAAGACGCTCGTTTCATTACGTAATTGTGTTTCACATCTCACACAAGGATTAAAAACAAAACCCTCCAAGAAATTGCTTGATCATATTCTCAAGCAATGATAATAATGCTTTGTCTCTACCGGCTTTGTGAAGCGATTATTAATAATTCAGAGACACACAAACTAATGCATAACGTCCCACATGAACATTAGAATGAATATAATCTCCTGGCCTATAATATTCCCAGCGCTTTTCATCATCCGGTTACAAACACTCCGGCTTGTGTGTCAGTCCGCTGCTGCTGTCATGAAAGGTACAAACCCAGGTGAGAGACTGCCCAGCTGTCATCTGCTCAAACACACACACGTTAGATATGAAACACAAAAACAAAGCGGTGGATGGTTTTATTACCTGCAGAGGAACAGGGCGTTGAAGATCAGTGCGGATGTGTGATGAGCGCCGCAGGGATCTATATTTCTCTGATCGGATGCAGCAGCGGCGGAAGAACCGAGTGGCAGTTCGGATCTTAAAGGGCCAGTCACCTTCATTTCCATCCATCCATCCTTCATCTATTTTCTATACCTATGGAGCTTATCCCAGGGAACTCGGGGCACAAGGCGGGGGACACCCTGGACGGGGTGCCAGTCCATCAAAGGGCACAATCACACACACACACCAGACTATTCAGAATGCCAATCAGCCTACATTCAAGTCTTTGGAATGGGTAGGAAACCGGAGTACCTGTAGGAAACCCCCACAGCACAGGGAGAACATGCAAACTCAACACACACAGGGCGGAGGCGGGAATTGAGCCCCCAACCCTGGTGCGAGGCAACAGTGCTAACCGCTAAGCCACCGTGCAGACCTTCCGTTTCATTTCAAGCAGCGTAAAATAGAGCAGTCCCATGCCTGTGTGCATAGGGATGTGACCAAACACAAAAAACGTGATTCATATAGAGCCGATAACGTGTCCTAAACAGATACAAAAGCATTTTTTATTTAGTTTGCCTTAAACAGAAATGACAGCCACTTTTTAATCCCTAAAACTAAAATGTTGCCCATGCAAACTTTAAATATCAGCCAATTTTAGTCCAGAAGTGAGTCCACATTTGAGTTACTGTGAGACCTTAAATGTAGCTGCTTAGATTTGGGCCAATATTTGTCCAGAAATACACTTGCCATTGTCATGGCTGACACGTATGTGCCTAAAGACAACCACTTCTAGCCTGGATCAGGGATATGGGAAAGTGTCGTACACTGGGCCTGCTGGAATTTTAAGCAGCATAGATGGATGGATGGATGGATGGATAGATAGATAGATAGATAGATAGATAGATAGATAGACTTACTTTATTGATCACGCAAGGGAATTATGTTACAGCAGCATAAAGAATAACAATAAAATTAAAAGCAGAATTGCAGATCTACAAAAAACACAGAACATTTAATAAAGCTATGTACAACATGAAAAAGAGGAATAGTAAAAAAAAAAGAAAAAAAGGAGCAATAAAAACACGTGGCATGCACTATGACACGTGAATGAAAGGCAAGGCGTTTTTTGTTTTAACAGACAATATGTGTTTGTTACAATATTATACTGTATACCGCAGCAAGGTTGAACTCTTAAATCAGAAAATGTTGATGAATTTTTTATAACTGCGTGGCTCTGACAGTTATGACGTTAGCATAAATGATAGGATTATGTCCGATCTAATACGTTCCTATACTAACATCTCATTCATACCCTAAACATGTGGTGTTGTTTAACAAAGAAAAGCGTATAATTGTTGATATGGTAACATTTTCTGTTAAAAGGAGTTTGTTTAACATTTATGGAAGAAGACTTGAGTGTAGGAGGTTAGTTCCTGTTATTAATTATGTTGTAGTGACTGTTCACTCGCCAGCATCTCTCGTTTTTCATTCTTGAAGTTAAAGAGACCAAAAAAAAAAAAAAATGCAGCCTGTCATGTTACTAAGAAACAGGAAAGCTCAAACTCCTCTGTCCTGTAGACTGGAATCCTGGAAATGCTCCACCACATCACAACAGTTAAAAAGTGCAATGAGCTGTTTATTAATACATTAAAATTTGAATTGTTGACAAATTGCTGTGCTATAAGAGGAATACTATCACTGACATAGAAACTTAAAAACTGCAAAATACTGCATTTTAAACTTCATTTCTTTATGTGTTTATCTATATTTTATTATAATTATTAGCCTTGCAGCTGCAGTTGCAGTTAAAGGAATCCTGAAAGTTTGGGTGCTGCAGTACGCTCAGTACCCATAATTCCTGCATCCTTACCTGGAATCGTCTGCTTTCTAGGAATGGCGTGAAAACATCACAACATGACATCACAACATGATCTGTCAATCTGGCTATCACTATCTTTATATATAGGATATTTCATTATTAGTTTGCCAAATATTAGTATTATTAGTATTTTTATGTTTATAAACACAGGAAAGAAATATGAGGTTATGGCTTAATGATGCTGATCCAGCTTAAAATCCAGCCTGATGTGGCATATGAGCATTTATTGCTGTTTTGAAACTCGCCTATGATGAACATATCTAACAAAACAAAGCAAGTTCTGGTTTACATTTATTAAATAAATTACCTACAATGCAATGAAATAATATATTTCCATATAGTTGCTTTATTTCGAGTATATAATCTGGAAGGCAAACTTTTATTGAAAATGTGGTTTCGTCACATGACTACCAGAGCACAAAAATAAATAAATAAATAAATAAATAAATAAATAAATAAATAAATAAACTACCTAGTAGGCTACCTAGAATTTTAATACTGTGAACAGAGAATGGATAATTTTTAATTCAGTAGAAATATTATTTCAAAAAGAGGTTAAGTGATTTCATTTTGTATTTTCATCTTTTGGAAATATTTTCAAAACTGCTATTTGCTTCTGTATCAGTGTTCCTGATTGGCAAAGAGCTTAATCCTTTATGGTGCCGTGTGATGATCTCACCTAAAAGACACCCAGAAGACACTCTTACATGTTCCTTATAATGAAGAGTTTATTCAACTTTAGAATACATCGTTTCCTAAAGGTAAAAACAACCATTATGTTAAGCAGTACTCATTGTATTTCTTTAAGTAAGTATACTTACTCAAATTTACTCAAAGTCACATGAACATGAAGTCCCAGTAGCAGTTACATCAACAGAATGCAGACAGAGAGCTAGCAGGTAGCCTCTATTCCTGATTTTTATTAAAAATAAATCACTTAAAATAACAGTTCAAAATGTCTCACTTGTTCTGCAGATGTTTTTTCTGATATAAAAATTCAGCAATGGCATATTTTATACTAAATTAATGACTAGATGCCACTTATAGTCTCTTAAAATATGCAATGTCCTCTTGAATTCATGAGTTTTCTGTCTCTGCTGGTTGGACCTGTGTAACTGCTACGAATTCATTGTGCCAGGTGAAGATGATGATGATGATGACGATGATGATGATGATGATGATGAATTAATTGGTCCACTAGAGGGCACTAGATTTGATTGATGGATATACATGGTTGTTAAGTGGTAGATGTGCGAGTTAGTAAAAAAAAATCTGGATATATGACTTCTGGTTATTTCGATTCTCTAAAAACTCAAGGCTAAGCATTTAACTGGAATGTGTAAAATGTATATTCATGTGATATGTGACATCACAGGTGTCTCTGCATGTAAGACACTGGATATGTTTTAACCTGTAGCACTCTGAAGCACCACAGTGTCTAATAATATCACTCTAATATGTATGTGTAATGGTAGTAGATTATAGTCTGGGAAATTATTATTGATTTTTTTTTCAAGTTAATGCATGCTAGACGTGAACAGTAAATCGTTTGCAGGAGCATTTATACAAGAAATGTAGTGTTCAAAAAAATGTTCTCATCCTACATTTTTCTCCTGAGTTTGAGTAAATTAATGTCTAAGGAGACTCATTAATGTGAAACTCGACTGATCGGCTTTAAACTGTATAATTGTTGATGAGTTCCTGTGATTTTATACACGGATTAAGTTTAAATAAGTCACATTTATTTCAATTACACACCAATTTAATGAATATTTTGTGAAACTCAGTCTTTCTAATCCAAAATAAAACCATAAATTAAGATTTGCAGATTAATTAAAAGTAATGGCACCCTATAAAAGGAGGAAGAGTTAATGTGTCTATGGTAGCTGACGTGCTGCAGTGGCTGAGCTGCATTACTGGAAATTTAGCACAGAGAGAACTTAAGAGGCTCTCTTTCACCATTTGGTTGTCATTTTGCTGCTTTCAGCTCTTTGAGCATTGCCTTTTGTGGAGTTTTGTGGGCTTGAGTAAATATAAATCAGCTGTGCCTTGAATGTTCTGATTAATTTATGACTGACTGACTTTTATCAGCATTTGAGGAAAATCAAAATTTCTGTAAATCTGACAGGAATTTTTTGTTGATATATGCACAACTTTACTGCAAGACTGATAGATGTGGTCCGTTGTCTTAGGCTTGTAACTGTGCTGGAATACATATTGTCTGACTGTGATGCTTCAATACCTCCACTAGATGTCCCTGTTTTTGTTCCTTATGTGTTCACATGCATGAGCTCAGATGAAAACAGATGGAAAGTACTCGACTTTCAGACATGAACCTTTTCACTTCTATTAATAATACAGACCTAGTGTAATGCATTTTATGGCAGGTGTTATATGCTACAAATTTGTAAATAAAATAAGTTTGATTGCACATTGTTTTAAGGAACACAAAGAAGAGGTTAATTAAGGTATTATTTGTTGAAATTAAACTCACATCTTATTAGTATTAATTCTTCAATTCAGATCAATTCAATTTTATTTGTATAGCACTTTTAACAATAGACATCATCACAAAGCAGCTTTACAGAAATAAATGGATTCAAAAAAATATATTGTAAATATGTGAATTTATCTCTAATGAGCAAGCCAGAGGTGACGGTGGTGAGGAAAAACTCCCTGAGACAATATGAGGAAGAAACCTTGAGAGGAAC
>CM074981.1:26698855-26709432 GCA_037576825.1 Pangasius krempfi | reverse complement strand
CCCCGAACACTAAGTGGAAGGCTGTTCCATAACTGTGGAGCTTTGTAAGAGAAAGCTCTACCCCCAGCTGTAGCCCTCACTATTCGAGGTACCAATAAATAGCCTGCACCTTTTGATCCAAGTAGGAAATGAGACTCTATATTCTATATTTAATCCGAATGTTAGTATTAAATCAAGAGTTTGACCACCACTGTGAGTGGGTGATAAATGCATGTTCTTGTTCATTGTTCTCATACACAACTCATTCACAGGGAGGGTGGACACTCCACATAATCTAGCACTAATAGCACTGAGTGGATTTAATAAAGAAAAACGTATAATTGTTAATATGCTCTTTCAGGAAAGAGTCTGCAGGACAGAGGAGTTTACGCTTTGCGGTTTCTCGGCAACATGACAAGCTGCGTTTTTTCTTTCTTATTAACTTCAAGAGAGAGAGAAAAGAGACGGAAGAGAGAGGGAACGATTGTTTATAGCTGCTATAATGTAAGTGACAACAGGAAGTAAGTGACAACATCTTATTTCTCAGATAATCAACATCAAACATAACTATAAATGGATAAAAGTGCAACATGTTCCGTAATAAATAGAAAATTGTAATTCTTGGCAAATTTCTGTGGTAAAACAGTTGGATCTGTGCTGTTATAGGAAAATAATCAACTTCAGGGTGTTAACAGTAACTCCACACCACCGTGTTGTCGATTATTTTCCTATAACGGCAGACACACAGGGTTTTATTCCTAAGAAGATTTTTTTTTAAATCTTTTTGTTGGTGCTACAAAGAACCAAAACATAATTTTTTTTAATCAACTTTTGCGTCAGGTCGTATAACACCACCCAGGCATTTTTTTTCCCTATAAAAGCATGACCCGCTGAGTGTTATTCCTTACTTAGTTGACTTATAGTCTAATTTATTTATTTAATGTTCCCACAATTCACTTTGTGTTAGCAGATGAACATCAATCCGAACACTCAGATCTTATAAAGTTATAAACTACAGAAGTCACTTAATGCTACAGAGAACCTGAAATACACAAGAAGAATTACGTCTAATAAAATGTTAATTTTGGTTGTTAGTTCGTGCTCAGTTGTTTGTATAACAACATTTACAAAATGTTTGTTATGAAGTTTCACACCTTATATCACCTTATATGTTCTTTAAAATAAAATGTTACCATGACGTCTGATTCTACCTCACTCTAAAAGTTCTTGCATGTCTTGCACATTTCCAACAAATCAGGCCTTGACGTGTTCATAAGACAGAACAGAAACCTGTGAGTGATGGTTGTAGCTTCACTTCCGAGTCCAAATAACAAACCAGTTAACCGTTATTTACAGTTAACAAACCAGTTAACAGTAAACCAGTTAACCAAATAACCGCAACCATTGAACTGTCTGACTTTAATCAAACTATTTTCACATGTGAGCCAATCACAGGACCAGTATTATATTACATCATCAGTTTCTGCGGAAACGACAATATTAACAAAATTGAAGTACCATCCAGACCAGTGTTAACAGAAGCTACTATTTAAATAAAGGCTAAACACTTAAATATACTACAGTGATGTGTTGTTGCGTAAAAGGTATAAATATTATTTGGTGAAAAAAGATAACGCAGCATCAAACCCAAAGCAGCAAGACACTGATGCTGTAAAATGATATACTTTAGAAGGCTTCTGAAAGCCATCCTACTGCCTTTAAATGAGTCGCATGCGTCATGTTAGCGTGATGCTACCAAACGCAGAAGCAGCGTAGCTACTGAAGCCAAGCGAACAAAAGAGACTGAAAGATGCTGATGTCTGACTCCCAGCAATAACAGACACATCAGCTACAATTCCCTTTAAAACTCTAGTTATGTAGAATAAATACATATAAATATCATAAAAAAGTTTTTTTTTCCCTGTTATTTGAGGTGTATACACTGTATGTCATAAGGATAAACAAATGCGCAATAAATATTCTAGTTATGTAGCATAAATACATATAAATATCATAATATAATATAATTTTTTTCTGCTTGTGTGAGGTGTAAATTTCGACATATGGATAAACATGGATGGAAACGCTGTCGCCATTTTAACGTTATCTCCCTCCTTACTCTTTACAAAATAAAACACACACCAGCGTTAAGATTTTGTCAACGTGCGCTGAAACACTTTTACCAGATAATTTGAGAGGAATCAGGTTGTGTTTTCTACAGAACATGACCACTAAATAGCGGTGAGTTTTACACTTTAATAGAGAGGAGAGAAAGACAGAGAGAGAGAGAGAGAAAACATTTATGAAGCTAATAACATTACTAATTCGAAGAATTAGTAATGTTATTCTCCTCAGGAGAATGAAGATCCATGGTGAAGATTTCCATGAGGAGATGTTTAACATTTATGGAAGGAGTCTCCAGTGTCAGCGCTTTGTAACAGTGAGACGTAACGCTGTAACTTTAAAAGCCGGTTTACAGCTGCTATAGTATAAGTGAGAACAGGAACTAACTTGTTTCATGGATGTTCCACGACACTACACAAAACTGTAATCGTTGGCAATGTTCTGTGGAACATTTGGGACACTTTGGGACATGCTGTTATAGGAAAATACTCATCTTCAGCATGGTAACAGTAACTCCACTTCATCTCACCACCCTGTCGTGGATTATTTTCCTATTACAGCACGACATGGAGTGTTTTTTTTTTTTTTTATGTAGGAGTTTATGTTTTATTTTAAGATTTTAAAGACTATTACAATGCCCTGGTTATGAAATACCACAAATAATTTTGCACAGCTGCAATATTATTCTTTATTTTTCATTTTGCATTATGATCACAGAAACAAGAGTGTGTTGAGTTGTTCTGAATTTTGCACTCTCGGTCCACTAGGGCGGCGCTGTTAAACCAGACTGAACCTCCTCAGAAGATTGCTGTAGTAATATTTCCTCCACAGCAGGAGGAGTGATTTTACAAACCATTCGTTTGTGCATTTCAATCTGCGGTTTACCCAACGACCGATGAGTTCGTGTATTCGTGCTTTATGATTAGTTGTTTTGTCTAAAGGGAACTACACATTACAGGGGACTTTCTAACATGACCTTTGTAATATGACCTGTTTTCAGTTTCACAGACAAAAAGACAAACCACAACAAAACAGCAAAAAAAGAGAAATATCTTCTAGCATATTTTATAACAAAAGAAATATGAAATATAATAAAAAGATGTCCAGACTAGTTTCCAAAATACTGTTTTTGATGCAACAATTATAACCTCCAGTAACACAGTATATGATTGTACATATTTACTACAACGTCCTGTCTAAATATGAATGTTGCATTGTGTCTATAGAATTGTTTACTTTTTAATATTTTCCAATCATGTTAATTTGCATAGGAAATTAAACCTTTTGTTCAATGCCATGTGCTTGAATATTGAAGAAATCCCTAAAAAGTCACAAAAGCAGACAGTGAACACTATGATATAGACAAAATCACACCCTTGGGGAATTTTGTTCACACACCCAGACTGTAGTGAGGGATTTCACCCCTAAACACACTGAATACCATTCATTAAGAACTCAACCATCTTCCAGCAACAGATGACGTAATGAAGATGGTGATTTTCTATTGGCTGAGCAGAGCATCATCATCGCCACCACCACCACCATGATCGGGACTTTCTAAACTGGCTGTGCAGCTCTGTTTTTGTTCTGCAAACACTTTCAGTTCACTCCCAGCCCTGAGAAATCACGTGGATTAAAACCTGAATGTAATCCACATCCTCATCCTCAAAGTCCACAGAAATCCACAGAGAAAAACACTGACCTGATTTACCAGAATCTCAGATACACAGAGAGACAGATGTGAACAGAATGGACAAGTTCAGAGCTTATTTATGAGATATGTTGCCTGTGGAAAGAAACTTTTTGAATAAAAAGTCTGTCGATATTAAAAATACAAACATATCAAAAAATTCAGTGGTACAGTATACAGTATATCCGAAAGGTCAAGTTAGCAGCATTAATGTAGAAAAAAGCACATTTTAGGCTTTACCTAGAGCAGCATCCCAATCCTGACTGTGCAGTTCTTATACACACCTGCAATATTTTCTAACGAACTCAGTTGGTGTTTGGTATTCCCCAAAATGTAAACAAAATAATACTTTATTTATTTACTTAATATTATATTTACCAGAGCATCACTGAATTCTCGAATCAAAAGGTGTGGATTAATTTTCTATACCAGCAGAACTGACAGTAGTGCAGTCACAAGTCACGTGTTTAAAATAATGCTCTCGTTCTGATACGTTATCGTTTCTATAGTAGCAGAACATATAATTAATCATTGATGTAGTGAAGTTTTCTGTAAGGAGATGTTCATTTAACATTTAGGGAAGGAGTCTCCAGTGTCAGCACTTTGTAACAGACAGAGGTGAAGAAGGTGTAACTTTTTTTGACATCTTCAGGACAGAGGAGTTTGTGCTTTGCGGTTCTTCGGTAACATGACAAGCTGGTTTTTTTTGTCTCATTAACTTGACGCAAGAGAATAAAGAGAGGCTGGTGAGGGAACGACTGTTATAGCTGCTATAACGTAAGTGAGAACAGGAACTAACTTGCTTTGTAAATGTTTGATAACATTAAATATAATTATAATTGGACAGAAAGTGCAACATCTCATTCATTAATAAGTAATGTAAAAAAAATATATAAAATCATTGGTAAATTGCTATGGCATAAGAGGAATAAATCATTTGGGGCGCATGCTGTTGTAGGAAAATAATCCACTTCAGGGTGAACAGTAACTTCATCACAACACCGTCACTGTTTATTTTCCTATAACAGCATGACCCACAGTGTTTTTAATCCTTACGCAAGATGGTTATTTAACCATTTTTTGTTTGTGCTACAATAAATAATATCCTTAAAAATAACATTGTTAAAAATTAAAAAAAAAAATTTTTTAAACCCACTTGGCATCGGGCCGTTTCTCACCACCCCGAGCATGGATTATTTCAGCTGATGAACACTGGGACAAACACAGAGAGCTCTTAAAGATGTAAACTGCAGTCACTTGGAGTGTTACGTGTAGTCATATGTGAATTTTGGTTATTAATTCTCTTTCAATAATTTGTATAACAAGATTTATGGACGTAGATGTGGTGTATTATCACACCTAATAATGCAATTAATCATTTTCACATTACAACTCTCCAATGCAGCAATACAGGTATTTATGAATAAAGAGTAATACATTGTGAATAAACCCTTTACACGTGTCTAATTTGAGCTTTATTAAGCCAATAACAAGAGCTTACAAGAGCTTACAAGAGCTTGTTTCTTAAAATAAAGTGTTGCCATGACTTCTGATTCTACCTCACTCTATTATTTCTTGCATGTCTTGCACATTTACAACAAATCAGGCCTTGACGTGTTCATAAGACAGAACAGAAACTTGTGATTGATGGTTTTAGCTTCACTTCCAAGTCCGAATAACAAACCAGTTTGCTGAGGTTTTTCCACAGAAAGCTGACATTACGGAATTAAAACCAAAACCACAACCATCAAAAGTAAAACATTAATGGACCTGGAACAAAACTGAAGTACCATCCAGTCCAGTCTTAATAGGAATTAGTATTTGAAAATAAAGGCTAAACACTTAAATATACTACAGTGATGTGTTGTTGCATAAAAGGTATAAATATTATTTGGTGAAAAAAGATAACGCAGCATCAAACCCAAAGCAGCAAGACACTGATGCTGTAAAATAATATGCTTTAGAAGGCTTCTGAAAGCCATACCATTACTTTTAAATGAGTCGCATGTGTCATGTTAGCGTGATGCTACCAAACGCAAAAGCAGCGTAGCTACTGAAGCCAAGCGAGCAAAAGAGACTGAAAGATGCTGATGTCTGACTCCCAGCAATAACAGACACATCAGCTGAAATTCCCTTTAAAACTCTAGTTATATAGAATAAATACATATACAGTCAGATCCAGAAGTATTTGGACAATGACAGAGTTTTTTTTCATGATTTTGCCTTTATACACCACCACAATGGATTTGAAATAAAACAATCAAGATGTAATTGAAGTGTAGACTTTCAGCTTTATTTTAAGAGGTTCCACAAAAATATGGCATTTATCATTTAGAAATTCCAGCCATTTTAAGCAAAGTACTTCCGTTTTCAGGGGCTCAAAGGTATTTGGACAAATTTGGACAAAGGTATTTGTTATGATAGTATAAAGAACTTCAAACACTTTGAATTTATGACTAGGTTTTTGTGTGATGCCTAGTTTATCATTATAAATGACTGCTACACCTCCTTCTCTGCCAGACTAGCCTGACGTATATCTGGGAGGACTAATAACCATTAATAATTCCAAGAACGTCTGAGGAACCCTTTTGTCTTAAAATGTGAAACCTCTTAAGAAAGCTACAACTGTTAATGTGTTGATGTATAATCTCTGATATGGGACATGGAGTTTTCTGTAAGGAGATGTTCATGTAACATTCATGGAAGGAGTCTCCAGTGTCAGCGTTTTGTAACAGAGGTAAAGCTGTAAGTTTTCCAACATCTTCAGGACAGAGGAGTTTACACTTCTTTGTGGTTTCCTGGAAACAACAAAAAGCTACTTTTTTTGCCTTATTAACTTCAAGAAAGGCTGGTGAAGGGAACAGCTGTTTATAGCTGCTATAGCGTATGTGAGAACTGGAACTAACTTGTTTCACATTATAAAAAGTAACAATAAAATGGTACAAAAAAAGTATGAATGTTGTTCATTAATACTTGTTCAGACACTTTGGGACATGCTGTTATAGGAAAATAATTTTTAATCTTTAATTAATAGTAATCTACCACTAGGGCGGCGCTGTTAAACCAGACCGAACCTCCTCAGAAGATTGCTGTAGTAATATTTCCTACACAACAGGAGGAGTGATTTTACAAACCATCCGTTTGCGCATTTCAATCTGCGGTTTACCCAACAACAGATGAGTTTGTGTATTCGTGCTTTATGATTAGCTGTTTTGTCTAAAGGGAACTACACATTACAGGGGACTTTCTATTCTCCTTTGTAACATGACCTGTTTTCAGTTTCACAGACAAAAAGACAAACCACAACAGAACAGCAAATGAGAGAAATATTTTCTAGGAAAAATTATGACAAAAAAATATTAGATATAATGAAAAATGTCCAGACTAGTTTCCAAAATGCTGTTTTTTAAATAATAAGCATTCATTATAAGCTCCAGGAACTACGTATATATAAACAATATATATATATATATATATATATATATATATATATATATTATTATATATATTTACTACAACATCTTGTCTGTAAATGCATAGATAGTAAATGCATAGGGATTTTTTCAGCAAACAAAAAACAAACAAACAGAAAATTTAAGAATTTTGTAAATTGCAAGACAAAATAAGGAAATGTGCAACATCTTGACTATTCAATATTAATATTCAAGATGTTGCACTATTTCTAGGTCACTATTTGAATTCAAGCAAATTTCATATGATATTTACCATGTTATCTCCTTCGTACAAAGGGTCAGATTTTCCGTTAGTCTTATCTCTTCTATTGAAGCGTATGTTCAGATTTGATGACAATGCCAACAGATTTGATCTCAAATGGATCAAGTTTTACACAAACTTGTGGAGTCTGTGTCAGCTTGAGTGCACACTGCCATTAAAGCAAAAAGGGGACAAACCAAATACTAAGAAATTCATGTAAATATTTCTATGATTTTACCTTTAAAGTAATTGCTGATAATATCATTTGTAATGGAAACTTTTGTGCTACATTGAAAAAGTACGCCAAACAGAAGCATTTTCACTAGTGCTCTCAGACTTTTGGACCCCACTGTATATAATTGTTTTAAATTTGAATGGAGTATTAGGCTTTTTGTTCGATGCCATGAGTTTGAATATTGAAGAGATTCCTAAAAAAAAAAAACCACAAAAGCAGACACTTTTGTGAAGCAACTCTCCTGTATAAACAAAATCACATCATTGGGGACGCTCATTCTGTTCACAGGCCAAGTCTGTACTGAGGGATTTCACCCCTAAACACACTGAATACCATTCATTAAGAACTCAACCATCTTCCAGCAACAGATGATGTAATAAAGATGGTGATTTTCTATTGGCTGAGAAGAGCATCATCATCGCCACCACCACTATGATCGGGACTTTCTAAACTGGCTGTGCAGCTCTGTTTTTGTTCTGCAAACACTTTCAGTTCACTCCCAGCCCTGAGAAATTGCACAGATTAAAACCTGAATGTAATCCACATCCTCATCCTCAAAGTCCACAGAAATCCACAGAGAAAAACATTAACCTAACTTACATAATAGTGCTTGACAGAAACTGTAGCATTGCATCACAGAATAACTGAGTTGATAATAAAAATACAAATATATCAGCATAGATCAGTGGTATATACTATGAAATAGCAGAACAAACTTTGCTTGGCACAAAAGCTCAAGTTGACAGTATTAATGAATTTCAAAAAAGAGCATATTCTGTAGCAGAAACATTGCATAAAACTAATTTCAAACCAGGGGTGTGGTAGCTCAGCATTTAACTACTGTGTTGGACTACTGATCGGAAGATTGTGAGTTCAAATTCCAGCACTGCCACTTGCCCTTAAGCAAGGCCTTTAATCAACAGGTGGGATGTTAGTGGCTAGGGGACTGGGTATGACAGGATTTAGGCGGGAGACGTGAAATGAACGGGCTATGTGGCAGTGTTGTGGAAAGTTCAGCTTGTATGTAACCTCATTAATTTGTTTAAGGACCTTGAAGGGGCCATTGTACCTGGGCCTTAATTTCTTGAAGGTTTGGGGTTATCTGAGGTCTCCTGCGTTCTCCTTGTTAGTCGGCTCCACTTGTTTGCTTTTCACTGTGCCAGAACCAGTCGTGCACACCCGGACTGCAACTGGCATTCCGGGGGAACAGCAGGGGCTGGTGCCCAAGCAGACAATGGAATGGGGTGAGTTGCGTGGCTGAGTGATGTAGCGAGTTCTGGGCATATTCTGCCCAAGGCAAGAACTTGGCCCAATCCTCCTGGTTTGTCTGCACAGAATATGTGCAGGAATTGGCCGATCTTCTGGTTTGCCCTTTTCACCTGCCCACTAGTTTGAGGGTGATATCCTGAGGTCAGACTTACGGTTACCCTCAGTTATTCCATAAAGCTGGCCCATATGGAGGAGGTGAACTGAGGGCCCCAGTCACTCATTTTGTCCTCCTGGATCCCAAAGTACCAGAACACATGTCTGAAGAGGAGCTCTGCTGTGGCAAAGACTGTGGGTAGGTTGGGGAGTGGGATGTGGCATAACAATTTCAAAAAGTGGCTGATGATAACCAGGATAATGGTGTGACCAAGGAATTCTGGAAGGTGATGAAATCGATAGCTATATGGGACCAGGGCTGTTAGGGTGTGGGCAGAGGCAGGAGTTTGCCGGCCAGCAGAGTTGGGGAATCTGCTTCTTAGGAGTGCGAGCGATGGCCCAGTCAAGTTCACAGTCGATGGGACCCATGAAGCAGGAGGGGCGGAGAATGAGCTCCTCACTGCCTTCTCGTGGTTCAGCAGTGTGTAGTGTGACAAAGCGTCCGCCTTGGTATTTTTGGAACCGGGCTGGTATGACAGCGTGAGCTGGAACCAGGCAAAAGTTAGGGACCAGTGGGCTTCATGGTGGCTCAAGTGCTTCACAGACTTGAGGTACTCGAGGTTGTTTTTGTCAGTGAATATAGTAAATGGGTGAACGGCCCCCTCCAGCCAGTGACGCCTTCAATCCAGGCCTAATTTAACGGCCAGTAGCTCCCAGTTTCCAATGTCATAATTTTGCTAAGCTGGGGATAACTTCTTAGAAAAGAATGCAACAGGATGTAGTTTTGGCATCTCCCCGAACCACTAGGACAGGATGGCTCCCATCCCCCTCTCAGAAGTATCTACCTTGATGGCGAAGGGTCCAGCTAGGAAAGGTACAGTTTAGTACCTTTTCTGAGAGAGAGAGAGAGAGAGAGAGAGAGAGAGAGCGAGAGAGAGCAAGAGTGTGAGTGTGTGTGTTACAGATTAGTTGACAAAGACAGCGTCATGGTTCTGTAACATCCCCAAACTGTACAAGACTTCAGGATTTTTAAAAGTATTATATCGACTTGCTGTTTTCTTCATATTCTTCTTCTTAATATCACAATTTTAACACAGAACCTCAAAATTCAGTACAGGTGTACTGTAGATGCCATAAGAGAACAGCGTCCTTGTGCTTTTGGGAAAGATCACAATTAAAATTTCCGTGTAGTAACGCTCTTTTTTAACCTTTACCTCTTTTTATGTGATTAGTGACTCTGAATGCCAAAACAACATAAAAGGAACTAAAGGTACTAAATCTGTACGTGTGATTGTACCATCCCAAAGACAAGGAAAGTTATAGTTTAGTAACTGTATTTTTTTTCTGAGAGCGTGTGTGTCAGATTAGTTGAGAAATACAGCAGGAAGTAAAGGAATACATTTACATTTACATTTACATTTGCGGCATTTGGCAGACGCCCTTATCCAGAGCGACTTACAATAGTGCTTTGAA
>CM074981.1:26681804-26698755 GCA_037576825.1 Pangasius krempfi | reverse complement strand
GGGGAGCAGATGTGGATCCCCTCCATGTTACCTGATATGACCGTCCTTCCAGGTAGGAAGCAAACCATTGCCATGCTACACCATGAATTCCTAGGCTCCTGAGGGTGGACAAAGGAGTCTTGTGGTTCACGGTGTCAAACGCTGCTGAAAAGTCAAGGAGGATGAGGACTGAGGATAGTTTGGCTGATCTAGCAGCATGTAGCTTCTCCGTGACTGCCAGAAGGAATACTCCAGCATTTTTTTTTCACCAGTGTATTCTTTCAGCAGTTCTTTATATACATATGCATAGTTCTTTATAACGTGCTTCATATTCTTCTTATTGATATGGTTTCCGTGTAGCAATGCTCCATAAGAAAACATGAACAATTTTTCCTTGGTCCTGCCTTGATGCCATGATGTTCGTTCACAAACATTGAAGGCCATTAAAACCATGTTGCTCTGCCTACTGATGCCCTAGCCAACTCTTGAAACATGACAGCAAACATTTAACATGCGAGCAACCAGCTGAGATTCCATAGCATCCATCTGCGATAGTGCAGCAACTACTAACATGCTGATAACCACCTGGAATGGCATAGCAACCCTCTAGGAACATCCTAGCAATCAACCACCTACACCTTAGCAACCACTCAGGATTACATAGGAATCTCTTAGCAAATGCTTGTGAACATCCTAACAACCAGCTAGCTACACTCTAGGAACCACCTGTGGTAACATAGCAACACCCTAGCAACCACTTATAATACCATAGCAACCACCTAGCTATACCTTATCAACCACCTAGCAACAGCCTAGCATCCGCCTGGCATAACTAAATACATTTTAATCTTTTAACTTTTTAAGTTTAACACAATATTTTAAACATTTTAAACTTTTAGTAGTTTTACCTTTAAACTTTTAATATATGTTACTTAAATGTTTTAGCTGTTTAGCATTTTAGCATTTTAATATTGATAAGAAAACACTGTAGTAATGTTTAACCCTGTTAGTGTGATTAGCCGTTAGCGGGCTCTGACGAGACAACACGAAGCTCATCCATGAACTTCACCCTTCTAGTTATGTGTTTACTGCACCTGTAGTGTAGGTGTGATTACTGCAGACAGAAACTTGGTTATGTTTATGATAAAAAAAATCAACAGAATACCAGTTTATTGTAAATGTATATAACAGACTTTTTAGACCTTTCATAGAGGGGAATACTATCTTAAAGAAAAGAAGTTTTACATTTATTTTAAACATGCTAATGCTTCATTGCCTTCCTTCTCACTGTGATCTCAAAACTGTCACTGCAAATTTTTAGTGTTTTAATATGTCTAATCCTTAATATGGAGAAGTCTTTATCTTAATCTTTAATCGTTAATACTTTAAAATGTGTCAACAAACAGAAATAATTCATACACACTGACTTACAGTTTGGTTGGTTAAGGTTGGGTTGAGGGGCGTGGCCTCTCATGGCTTTCATTCCAACTTCATTCATACAGTATTTAATATTAACACCTAAATCACTCTCAGCAAAATATTTACTACAGCATTTAATTAATGGGATTAGTATACTGAAGATTTTATGATACAGTCAACATTTCTGAAAATATTCATTTTTCTCCTTTCTTGTTTGGTGGGTGACAGTGACCTGCTACTTCTTCTTATGAGTCTTTTACATCTACGTTCTTTTAATTCTGTGCTGCTCAACAGATTTTTCAAAATCAGAATCTAACCTCATCCTTAATCCAATATGGTGGCCCTGGAAAAACAAAAAAACAAAAGGGTCTTAGTCACAAATTGTACCCTATGTTCATACTTATGAGTGACAAAACGAGAGGTGGCAGTTCATTTTCTAAGTATGTGTGTGAATTCTACCCGTGATTTCAGCAACAGTGGCAAAGTGACATCATGCTAAATGATTTTCTCACTTCTATGCAAATTATTTATGAAAAGCAAAAGTGAAAAATCCTAAAAAAAAAAAAAAATCATTGTGACAGTACCTACTGCATTCGATTCAGTACCTACTGCTCAGCCATTGATACAGTATGTATTGATCAGTATATGTGTGTGTAGTAGGAATACAATCAGGACACACTACATCCTCCATGTTGGCATCGTCATCTGACTTACGACGTCATAGTAACCGCAAAAACTTAAACTTAACCCTCCAGATTAGAGCAACTGTTTTTTCTTGTTTTAACCTTAAATAAGTTAACAATTTACTCAGGTGTTGTTGAACAAGTACAGTTTAACCACAAGGAACAAGTAACAACGTCTAATACCTACAGCACTTACACTTAAAAAGAGCTGATGTGCTGCTTTTCGCCATTTTTTAAAATTCTGACAGCTCTTCCTCGCCAGTCCCGTTGCCTTATGGGAGAGCGCAGTGTCCATTGCTGCCATACTGCAGAATCTCAACGGAAGCAGAAGGTCTCACGCCTACTGTTTTATGAATACTGAGAATACAGACATACTCCATTGAGGTACTGCGTTTCACCTACTGTTTAGTACGGTAGTTGGGATATTCGGACAAAGTGGATGTCTTGCCAACATTCCTTGTTTATTTAACTTCATGTCCCTGTGATTTGTGCCATTTCTGGCTTTGACCCTTGCCTTGTTCACGACTGATTTGAGATTCATTGTGGATATCTGTAGTTGACCATTCTCTGCTTCACTTTGATTCTGGATATTGTTTTGGATTTTATAATAAACATCGCATACTTTCTGAGTCCTGTTCATTACACGCACAGCTTTTTTGTTGCGTCCTGCAGAACCCCAATCTGAAAGCAGACTTCGAGTGCCAGCTGCAGCCAACAGCTCTGTGACAGTTTTCAATTTAGACCAATGTTATTTCGACACACTCTCAACTGGATTAATTCAATATAACGTGCAAACCTCTGTACTGACCCTCCTATTATTATTTAAAAAAAAAACATTATTTATTTTATTAGTTTATTAACCAGCTAAGAATTTGACCTATGCTGAGTGTAAGCCTGCATGCTCAGAAAAAAGGTACTAAACTAAATGTATTATAGTTTTTAATAGGTAGGCCCGTCTTACACTTGGAAATGTGGATGTAGTGTACCTTTAAAAATTATTAAAGTACATAATTGGACCATAATTTGCTTTTAGAATAAAGATGAATACAGTGAAATCTGCATTGCTCCAACCACATGCTAGCAACCAGCTGAAATTCCTTAGCAACTACCTAGCTACAACCCCCGGGATAATATAGAAACCACCTTGTAATCACTTGAGCAACCTCCTAGCAACCACCTGAAATGACATAGCAAACACCTAGGAAAACACTAGCAACCATGCAAATTAGGTAAGAAGCGACAATTCCAAGCAACTGGCTTCAATGATTCCTCAGACCAATCCTACAGTGCGTGTGGTTTAGTGTTTCTTCAGTTCCCCACTCACGAGTTTAGTTCCTTCCTGCAATTAGTTCCCATTTACTGTTTGATGTTCAAAAATGGAAGAAATGTTTATAACTGTGGTTTCGTCTTATCCTGTCAAAAACGATCTCTCATTAAATGTGTATAGAGACATGAAGAAAAATAAAGCTGAGAAGAAAGTAACAGAGATCTTTGGTGCCTCTGGAGAGCCTGCAAACAAAGCTAGTACAAAGTCAAGCACATGATATGTAAATGTACATTTTAAGCAAAAGTAGTGTGTATAAATAGTACACTGAGCTGTAGGCTTAAGCTTAAATTCAGATTAATCAACTGAATTTATTGGAAAGGAAAACTTTCATTTATTTAACATTTATAAAAGTCTAAAGGCTGAAAATTACAACAACAACAACAAAAAAAGCATTACAAAAGGAAACTGCTAACACTCCTGGATAACACTTTTTTCACTTTATTAAAAAAATGCATTGAACAAAGTGCACCACTGGGGATTTCACTCCACACACAGGCTGAGGAAAGGCATCTTACACAGTAAAAACCTTTCAGCTAGAACTGAGCCATCTTCCAGCGACAGATGACGTAATAAACACAGCGATTTCCTATTGGCTGAGCTCATCATCATTATCGGGACTTTCTGAGCTGGTTGTGCAACATGTTTTTGTTCTGTAAACACTTCCACTTCACATACAGCCCTGAAACAGGAGAGAGATGTAAAGCTGAAAATAATCCACGTCTTCATCCTTTTAATATTCCATGCAAGAAGTTTCCTGAAATGCACAGAGAAATATCTGACCCTAATGAGTGTGTGTAAATGATATGGCTCATTCTGAAGATATTTATATGTCTTTCAGAAACTAAAGTAACGGAGATGTAAATGTTGTTTTCCAATAATTCATATTAGTGAATATCAGTAAGTGTACAAGGTTAAATCTGATTTTTAGTTTCACCAAATGCTGTTGTTTTTTTTTTTTACATTGAGCACTTTTCTGAATTTTCAGACGCAAGCAATCTAGTGTTTAGTTCCTGTTTGTGTGAAATTCCTATTTTTGGCTTTAAAGTGACTTTTAGAGAAGGGTTTGTCTTTAAAAGTAACTTTTGGTCACCACCAGGTCACCTGCTATGCTCTGACCCTGACGTCTGGCCATAAGGATCTGGTCCTTGTCAAAGGTCTTCAAAAAAAAAAAGCCCATTTCTCCTCCATCCAACACGTCAACTATGACAACCAACTGTTCACTCGCTGTCTAATATATCCCAGACATGTGGTGACATGTGCTGTTATGAGATATTCATTTCATCTGTGAGGACCTTAATGCTCACTGGTGTAAATATGTATGTGAGAACTACAAATTTGTTATTACACTGTCTTAATCATGTAGGAGACCCAGTTTTGGGGGAAAAAAATTACATAAGTTTACATCAAGTTCAAGTTCAAGTTCAGTTTATTTATACAGCACATATAAAAACAGCCACACGACTGACCAAAGTGCTGTATAGAGGTTCAGAAAAAGAGCAAAATAAAATGAAGAAATCAGCACCACTAAACGCAATTAAGACAGGGTCTAGCCCCAATAATACAATGACTAAGAAAATATATTAGTAAGACAAGGCGAGCAGAGTACATACATTTTGAAGACAAAATAATAGGCAAATACCATAATAGAAGATTATTTATAAGCCAAGGAAAACAGATACGTTTTTAGGAAAGTGGTCGAAGAAGGGGCTAATCTAATCTCTAAAGACAGGTTATTCCACTAAAAGAAGATACTGATCGCTAGATCTTAAACTTCTGAAAGGAGTATATGGGTGCAACAATTCAGATAATTAAGTGGGGGTTTGATCATGTAATGATTTATATAGAAATAAAAGAATTTTAAAATCGATTCTGAATTTGATAGGCAGCCAATGGAGGGTCCTCAGAATTGGAGTAATGTGAGCGCTTTTACGGCAGTTATGAAGGAATCTGGCAGCAGCATTTTGCACTAGTTGAAGTTGAATTGCAGTAGTCCAAGCGTGAGGTAATAAAAGCGTGAACAGCCATCTCTAAGGTTTTATGATTTAGAAAAGTGTACATAAATATTAACATCTACCACAGTACAGCAGGTGATGTTGAGTGACTCCCAGTCTGGAAGCCACAGTGAAGAGAAAGATGAGGGAGAACTGGAAGGCAAACAAAGCATTTTTTTTTTAATTAATCCATTATAATGTACAGTGCTTCTTAGTTGCTTCTCTGACTGATACCCTCCCACTGTCCGAAGTTTAGGTCATATGCAAGAGACTGCCTGGCATACGTATTCACTTAGCTCTTAAAGGTGTTTTCCTTTTACCTTTATTCTTTATTTATTCATGGTAGGGCCACTCTTTATTAACCATTTCATGTATGTATTTTGCTAAAGGCTGAGCTACCTGCTTGCTTTATAGCCGTATGGTGCACCTGTGTAATAACTTGTAGTGTCATGTGCTTTACCAATGGTGTTGTAGCTCCACTGCAAAGAAGACATCCTAGCACATGAAAATATACTGAATATAGTCGAATCTATCAGGCATTTCCTATTATAGGACTACAAACCAAATATATAATTATTAAATCTATTTTGAGACATTTTACTCATTTCAAGCTTTATACTTTATATGTACTGCATGTGTCTTTGGCTGATTTTAAGGTATCATATGGTGTATCCTTTTAAAATCACCCACCAGACTAAAATTTGTAATAGTCTCATCTAAACAATAGACCTGTTTAATCTGTTTAAACCTGAAAAATAGAGCGATCAGATAATTTTAATGTGCTTAAGTTACCTAATAATAAGACATTAATGACAAGAAACTGATCCAAGAAACTGATTAATTGATCACTGACGTTAGTGTGAACAGAGATCAGTGGAGTGAAGAGCTCATGATGAGAGTTTAAACGCTGTGAGTGACTTTAACCTCAGGTGATGAGACACAGACTGATGTGGATGATGCAGAACTCATTTCACATTATCAACTTGTGAAAAAATGTTAATATTTTTCAGTCAGTAGATTAGGTTATATATGTTGGTGCATTCCAATCAGAAGCCAGTTTCCTCAGTAGGCAGCATCTTAACTGAAAAGGAAGGTCAGCAGGCAGCGTGTTCGGGACAGCATTCAGAGTCATCATACAGCATCGCTGTTAGAGAGCTGCACACGTGACGCTTGCTTCATTATTATACCACGGTTAGTTCCAGTCCACTAATTTGATTGGTTGATTGGAGTTCCAACAGTGCTTTTATTTAGTATAACCGCTCTGGCATGCTTCACTGTGTGTATCATTCTGCTCGTCCATGTTCACTACGTAAAATTTCGCTTCCTAGTTCAAAACTGTTACTACAGTAGAGTTAGTGACATCATCAGCAGACATGGCAAGCTATACATTTTCCATTAACATAATTTTTTACTTCAAATATGAATCTCGTCAAATGAAGAAGGGGAGACAATTTCACCAGAAGCACCTTTAATGGGAATGTAAAAACCAATGAGAGCTAACTAGCCAGCTTGCTGATGGGCTATAAAATGAGTGTAGCTTCTTCAGGAGCTATTTTATGCCAGCGGAGCAAATCTAGATAGAAAATTTGGTCATATTGTGTCTGAAATGTCAGTTACTACTACACTATACAGTTACTATGTCAGTTAGGATATTAATTTCTTGTTTCTAGAACTGTTGTATGAAAGTAATTTTGCAGCTGGGATTAGCTACAGCACTCAGCCTGCGGTCTCGTACCTACAGCCGAATCACAGCCATGTTGATATTCAGTATATTTGCACTCTAGTGAGTGTGATGTTGCTTAATTACCACTCAATGATTTAGAACGGACCCTGAACTAGTGGCTGCTATTTTCACGGCACTTTACACTCCTTCAGGAACTGATCGAGGACTAAAAACAAACTGCTTCAAAAAGGTGCGTATCTGATGTTTTTATACTCAAGCTAAAGTAACAAATTTCATTAAATTCAGAAAAGCATGATTTAAAGAGTCATAAAAACAAAGACATATACATAAATTCTCAGTTAAATATTTCTCCTAATATTTCTGCAGCTTTCAGTCTTCTTTCCTCTTTGCTCTTGTCCTCCTCAGGACAACCGTAAGAAAGCGCTGTGACCAGATGAGTTGTTCTGATGAGCGCGTTTCTCTGATAAATCATGATCATACAGCGGGATATTATTTTTCTTGATCATTTATTATTCACTGACAAGTAACATTATGATAAGTTTGTAATATTATGTATGTATTATGTTTGTAAGTATATAATATAAATTTCGTTATGTGTGCTGATTTCTTCTGTGTATGACTCTCTTCCTCTTGTTGACCTTGTTTGTGCTTTGCCCCTTTGCGTTTGATTGTTTCATTTGCATATATCTTGTAAATAACACACAAATAACCAGCACTTGTAAAAAGCGCATTGTAAACCGTGGTTAATAGGAAGTTGGCGCTGTTTATGTTTAATCCGTTTTCTCTTGGGTTAGCTAGGGAGCGAGGGAAGGAAGTGTACTTTTGTTTCTTTCTTTTGGATTAGGTTAGTTAGTTCACTTTGTGTGTAGTTAGTGAGAGTTTTGTATATTAGTACATTCAATACAATCCAGCTCTGCTTGAAAAGAAGCTTCGTGCTATGCAGGTGGATGAGAACATGGTGGACTGGATAACAGACTATCTGTCCAAGCCACAGTTTGTCCGACTGCAGTCCACACTGTCTGAGGTACTGATGGGGAACACCGGAGCCCCCCAGGGAACAGTGCTGTCACCACTCCTTTCCACCATCTACACCTCTGACTTTACACACAACTCTGGAATACGCCACCTCCAAAAGTCCTTGGACGATTCCTCCATTGTTGGTTGTATCTATGGGGACAACGAGGAAGAGTACAGAGGGGTGGTGGAGAGCTTTGTGCGCTGGGCTGAGAAGAATTACCTTAAACTCAACGTAGCAAAAACTAAGGAGTTGGTAGTGGACGTGCAGAGGAGTAGGAAGCCACCAACTCCCATCACCATCAAGGGGGAGGAGGTGGAAATACTACATTCCTACAAGTACCTGGGGGTGCACGTCAACTCCAATATGGACTGGAGGGACAATATGGAGGCTCTCTACAGGAAGGGACAGAGTCGTCTGCACTTTTTGCGGCAACTCCGTTCCTTTAATGTGTGCAGAAGGCTGTTGAGGGCCTACTACCAGACAGTAGTTGCCAGCGCATTATTTTTCGCAGTGGTGTGCTGGGGAGGAGGTGTCAAGACTGGGGAGCAGGTCAGGTGACAGGTGAGGTAAACAGGCCGGTGAGGAAGGCCAGCAGGGTGGTTGGCCTGCAGCTGGACAGTCTGGAGGTGGTGGTGGAGAGGAGGATTAGGAACAAAATAAAGGGGATCTTGAAAAACCCTTCCTACCCCCTGTATGAGGAGCTTTGGGAGAGGGGGCGCACTTTCAGCCAGAGCTTGACCCTCCCCAGGTGTAAGACAGAACGCTTCAGACGGTCCTTCATGCCAACGGCTATAAGATTATACAACAGCACATGATCTGCCACCTAGATGAATAGTCTATCTTTCATTTTAGTTCTATATTTTAAGATTGCGTATTTGGTACATGTATTTATTTATGTGCACTTTTTATTAACTTATTTATTTATTGTCTGCTGCTGTGACAAAACAAATTTCCCCTTAGTGGGATTAACAAAGTGATATTCTGTTGTTTTGACCTGACCGGCTTCTGAAGCTTTAGCCACTTTGAAAATAAAAAAGAGTGAGAATAAAATACAAAGCAAACACTTTACAGTGCTGATGTGTGCTGACAACATTTAAAAACACGCACAGTGAAAGAATTAAAACATTGTGAGCACAAAACGATGTGTTTTGTCTTCAGTGAAGAGGTGAAAAGCAGCCACAGCTGGATCATTAGCTCTGCTTGGAGAAGAGAGAGAACGCTATAAATCAGGGCTAAAATCGGAGCAATTTTAATTTCCTGAAGAGTATTCAGTTTTATAGTGTTCATTTTTTAAAGGTAAAAAAAAGTTTATAGAAATATGCAGTTCTACAATTTTGCTCAAAAGGGTCGGGCTGCAACATACACAGAAATAAGGACATGGCGAGACCATTTCTCTTCAGAAAATATATCATATAATACAAAAGGTATGAGAGGAGGTACTGAGGGACAGAAATCTCCCAGGTTTCATTAAAAATATCTTCATTTGTGTTCTGAAGATGAATAAAAGTCTTATAGGTTTGGAGCCACATGAGGGAAGTAACTGATGACACAAGTTACATTTTTGGGTGAACTTTCCCTTTAACATTTTTAATTTAATTCTGCTCAAATGAACGAAGTGACTTGAGTAACGATTCAAAGATCCAGGGCAGTAAAATGATCTCTTGTAAGGGGAGCGGGCTCAGTGTCGCTGCTTTAAATCCGAACAACACTTCACTTCAAAATAAAAGTCCTACGCTCGGACAACAGGGAACTGCATTTTCAAGGCAGCTGATCACAAACAAAATGAAGCAAATAACAAACATCACTTTTCCATTCTGAATGGTGTAAAGAGAAGAACATGGGACATTAGAGAAACGTGCTCGTGCTTCCGTGTGTGTCACAGCAGTGTGCAGTGTGAGGAAGTGTGAGACTCAGTGGAGTGTCTGGCTGGACACCGCTGACTGTGTGAGAGAGGAGTGATGTGATTGGAGGATTTATTTCTCCTGCACTCTTCACTCAACTGTATTTCTCTCTCTGCTCAGTGTGTGTGTGTGTTCAGTGTGTGTGTGTGTTCAGAGACAAGTGCCTTCATCTGAGCTGCTGAGTTACTGCTGACACACTTCAGGATGAAATTATTTCTCCTCTTTTTCACACTGATGTGTGTGAAGGACACTGAAGCACAGAGTAAGTCACATATAGTTTATTTATAGGAGTTTATTTATGTGCTGGAAATATATATTTTTATTTTGATAATTAAATCAGTATTATAAAGTGGTAATATAAGTATTTTGGTTTAGAGCTGGATTTAAATCAGACAGATTGTTTCGGATCTTTATAAAAAGTTATTGGTTTTATAGATTATAATTACATTTAATTTAACTGTAATAACCTGCTGTTACAGTTTGAACATGTTGCTGTGTGTGTGTGTGTGTGTGTGTGTGAACTTCTCCAGCGAAACACCACCAAATGGAAATAGTCGCATGCTCAGACTCGGATAAGGAGTATATGAGAGGGGTCAATGAAGAGGAGTTGTTTTATGCAGATTTTGAGAAGAAGGAGGGAGTGAATATGGTGCCTCCGTTCGCTGATCCGATCGAGTTCCCCGGAGCTTACGAGTACGGCGAGGCTAATATGCCCATCTGCAAACAAAACTTACAGGTGCTGACAGAAGACTTTAAAGACCAGCCGGTGGCACAGGGTGAGTAACTCAGTGCATAAAAGGAACACAAATTTACATTTCAGACAAAAAAAAAAAAAAACTAATTTCCTGCATAATGTTGTTAGATTTGTTGTAGATTTTACTGTAAATTACTGAACATTATACCGTCTGTAAACTACAGTAACAAACTACAACCTACAGCCTGTAAACCTGTAATTACTGAATCCTACTGCAAATCCCTGTAAGCTCTCAGTTCACACTACACAACTGCTCTATTACAGTATCTTCATTTCATTTATTACTCTGATAAAACATCCCAGAATGCATCACATCACCACTCCAGTTGTTTTCTTTGCCCTGGAACATGAATTATTTATTAAATTAGATTTATATTGCAGAAATGAGGTTTGAGCTCATTTTAAACAGAGAGTAACTGTTGAAGTGTGCTATTTGTAAATCTGAATAAATTATTGTACCATTGCTTTTATTGGTATTCCCACACACTCACACACACACACTCACACACACACACACTCACACACACATACACACACACACACACACACACGACAGATGTCCCGAGTATGCATTACAGTGCTAAAGGTAGATTTTATAAGTGACTTGCTAGAAAATATAAAGAGATGGTCTGAGGCAGTAGCACAATGCTATGTAGTGAACACAACCAGGCAGTTGATTTGTAATAGTCATGGTGTAAGGGCCAGGAGAAATAATAAACACACCAGAGTTGCAGTGTGATAAAAATGGTGAAGGTGTGGTGTATATTTTTCTCCAGATGCCCCACAAAGCTCCATCTATCCCAGAGATGATATCCAGCTGGGAGCACGGAACACACTCATCTGCCACTCCGCACGTTTCTTCCCTCCACCTGTCCGCGTGCGCTGGACCAAAAACAACGTGGATGTGACGGACAAATCCACACTCAGCCGCTACTACCCGAATAAGGACAACACCTTCAACCAGTTCTCCCACCTGACCTTCACTCCACAGGAAGGAGACGTTTACACCTGCACGGTGGAGCACACAGCCCTGCAGACACCTGACACCAAGACATGGGGTGAGACAGAGTGTTTAACTACCGCTTCTGTCTTTTATTAGAGCAGAAATAACCCTGCATGTGTGTGTGTGTGTAGAGGTGGATGTGGAGCTGCCCAGTGTGGGTCCGGCTGTGTTTTGTGGAGTGGGTCTGGCTGTAGGACTGCTCGGAGTCGCTACTGGAACTTTCTTCCTCGTTAAAGGAAACCAGTGCAACTGACACTTCAGGTAACAGCTATGAATAAACATTATACTTATAATATTTAATACGCTGTATATCTCTGACACACACCTGTTTCTGTGTTTCAGCCAGAAGTGAAGAGTTCACAGAAGGTTTAGATTCCTACCAAGAAATCTCGTTTTGATTTTTTCACAGAGGAAACTGTACATCCACTAGAGTTTAATTCATCTGTTAAAGCATTTAAGAGTTTTTTTATATAAAGTTTTTATCTGTTCGACTGTACACCTGTTTGATTTCTAAACTCAGTGCACAAATCTGTTAATAAGTCTTTCTTTTCCAATGGATGTAATGTCTGATTAATGTTAGAAGAGAAAATGCACATGAAAAGGAACAAGTGCTTGCAAAAAATGAAAGAAATAAACTTTACTTATGTGAATGATCGCATGATTTGTGCTTCCACACAGATGCTACATTCAGTAGCTGGTTGCATAAATAGCCACAAACTGTTACAGAAAAATCACACACTTCACATGTAATAAGTTTCTCAGATGTGATCATGTGAATAATGTGATCACATGAGAAAAGCATAAGAAGGTGCATTTCACATTGTTGTGCTCTAAAATTGCACGTGACAAAGTGAAAAAAAAAAGTATGATCACGTTTAAAAAAAGAAAATCGAAACCACTCAAAATCAACGTGAAAATAAATAAATGAAAATAGAAACACATGCACTACATGTATAAAAAAAATAATAACTTTAAAAAAGTGCAAATCATAAAGTGTCTAAAAAAACCTTGTCTAAATTTTCCCTGTGATTCTTCACATGTGAAGTGACTTGTGTACCAATACATTTGAGTTTATGGACAACTAAAAAATAAATGGTGGCACCAGCTTCCCTGTGTCTTGATCGTGGATGTAGTAATTCCTCAAGTGCATAATATTTCAGTGAGTCTGTGCCTATGGTAGCCTCAGATTCCTGTTCTTGGCTGACAGGAGAAGAACCTGATGTGGTCTGCTGCTGTAGCTCATCCACCTCAGGGTCTGATGTGTTGTGCATGCTGAGATGCTTTTCTGCTCACCGCAGTTGTAAAGAGTGATTATATGAGTTACTGTATCCTTCCTAGCAGCTCGAACCATGTTCCTCTGATCTCTCTCATCATCAAGGTGTTTCAGTCTGCAGACCTTCCACACACACAGGACTGTCGTTCACTCAGTGTTTTTTGATTTTTCGCACCATTCTGTTTAAACTCTAGAGACTGTTGTGTGCGAAACTCCCAGCTTCTGAAAATCCCAAAAGATCAGCAGCTCATTTTGAGCATACTCAAACCAGCCCATCTGGTACCAACAACCATACCATGGTTAAAGCCACAGATCACACTTTTATTTCTGATGTTTGATGTGAACATTAACTGAAGCTGTTGACCTGTATCTGCATGATTTTATGCACTGTGCTGCTGCCACATGATTGACTGATTAGATAATTTTTTTAAACCCTCTATAACGTTAAGGTTCAAACGCCGCTGCATTAGGGCTGAAATCTGGTCCACGTGATTTGACTGTAAATATGATAACAGGGCCAGTTGTACTGCACGTGACATGTATGCAGGACTCCATGTTAGATTCTTCTTCATGATAATATTTCAACTAGATTATTTAAAAATGTGTAGCAAAGGTGTTTGTGTTAGCATGCACACCTGGAGAGTGAGACATTTACATGTATATTTATATGGGATTTAATGAATACAGAATGAAACTGTTTATTAAAACATTACTGTCACTATAATGCAGTAAACACCATCGACAACAGGAGAAATAAATGAGTTTACACATTATATATGACATTTATTTATACAATCCTTTGAAATTAAAGAGATTTTAAAAACAAACAAACAAACAAAAAGCATAATTTTGCAGTAAAATGGGATATTGTGATGTTTTGCTCAGCAACTGAGAAGTAATATGCCTAACTTTCTCTTGCTGTATAATAAACCCTGATTGGATCTCTGATATATAACCTGCACTGACTGTAAGTTCAACTTTACATTTTAAGAAAAATGCACAATCTTTATTGCCAACATTTATTACTGTGTTAGCAGAAATATTATAGATATGATACAAAAAAAGAAAGTCCTCGTGTAATAAAATACAAAAAGTATACAACATATACAACAAAATATAAATAAAAAGGTTATTTATGAAAAAATAATGAGAAAACAATGATGTACGTACATATATTACGTTTTATGTATGCGAAAATATCTAGATTATTCTAGATTAACATCGGAGATGAAAATACGCTCACCTGACCACGGGAGTGACGTCATATGTGATAGGTCAGCAAGGGGGGGTGTCAAAATAAAAGTCGTTAAATTAGCCAGGTATAATTTAGAAGAATATGGGATTTTGTGTAATAGTAACATTAACGTTATGTGTTTATAACTTTGTTACATATACAGCAAACTAAACAATATAAATATATACATGCAATATATCTGTAGATACCAATGAAGACTGTGTTTTCAGGAAATGAACCTTTAAAAAAAGCAGTATTAACATTAGGGCCACCCCAAATATATTTTAAAATTCAAATATACTCAAAAACAAAAACACGTTATAATGCAAAACTCTGCCTAGTAACTCTGTAGCTGTTTTTTTTTTCTTTCTTTCTTCTTTTTTTTTTTTTTTTTTTTTTTTACAATTATTAGACGCCTGTCGTGTATAAGCAGCTGGCAGAGAGAAGAGTAGTTGCTGTGAAAACATAATCTTTGGTGGATTTTATGCAGGAACTTGTATTTAAAAAATTAAATAAATAAATTAGCAAGAACATGAAGGAAATGCCAGAAAGCTCACATTCTTCTCTGTGTAAATGTAAAAAAAATTAGAAAATATATAGAGGCTGAACTAATTTGTGAATATAAACATGTATCTCAATGTAATAAACATCATTGTCATTTCAGTGCAGTTTACACTGATGAGTCATGTTGTGTTATTGTTATGGATCAGTGTTATCTGATAAAATAAGAGGTTTTAAACAGTGAACTCACTGAAACCTGACAGCTGAACAGTATTGGTTTGACTTCTGCCTGGTAACATGTGACTGTGTGTGTGTGTGTGGTGCAGGATTGGTGTGTATGTGATATGTGTGTGTGTGTGTGTGTGATCAGTGTGTGTGTGTAGAGTAGAGTAGAGTAGAGTAGAGCTGTTACACTCACTCTGTGCTCAGTGAGAGATCAGACTCAGAGGAACAGAGATGTCCAAGCTGCTGAAGATTCTCCTCTTCCTCCTGCCTGCAGTCCTGCACACAGCCAGTGAGTCTTTATCACCTGCTGCTGGTTTAGTTTTTCTTTTTTATCGAAAAAAGTTTAGAAACATTTACAACTCTGTTGTGTTTAAAAAAAAGAAAACAAACAAAAAGAAAAGTTTAGAAGGATACAGTTTTTGTCAGGAAATATGTTTATTATTATTATTATTATTATTATTATTATTATTATTATTGTTTGTTTGTTTAAAGGCAGGTTTAAGCACAGAATGAGTGTTTAAAATAAAACATTAAAGAATGTGTTAAAGATAAAGCTGTAAGAGTCTGTGTTTCAGCAGGGATTAAACGCTGTGCTGATCTTCTCTCTCAGGTGGACATTCACTGGCAATGCAAGCATGGTGCTACTGGAGCAAAGATGATCTGAGTGACATGGAGCTCATAGAGTCTTACATCTTCAATAAGATTAACTACATTGAGTATAACAGCACTCTGGGGAAGTATGTGGGATACACTGAGTTAGGCATCAAAAACGCAGACAGACGGAACAAAGACACTGCACGGCTGGCAGGACTAAAAGCCAACGTGGAAACTTACTGTAAGAATAATGCTGGGATTTACTACAGCGCCATCCTGAGTAAAACAGGTGAGATCACCCGCTAACCTAAAACCTTTTACTAGCTAATATTCCAGTATTTCCTCATTCTGCAACACATTAATCTTTATTTTACAGGAGTTTAGTTACACATATTAATATTTATTCATTCATTCATTCATTCATTCATTCATTTATTTATTTATTCATTTATTTATTTATTTATGTATATAATATACACCGAGCTGCTATTCTGTAGCTTATTAGCTATACCTAATTAAACTGATTACCTTTTAGACACCTACATATTATTATTATTATTATTAGTAGTAGTAGTAGTAGTAGTTTATAATGAATGTTGTTTGGTTGAATTGTGCAGTTGAGCCCCAGGTTAAAGTGAAGTTGGTAAAGAAGTCAGACGGCACTCATCCGGCCAGACTGATGTGCAGCGCTTACAGCTTTTACCCTCCACTCATCACGGTGACCTGGCTAAGGAACGGTAAGGAGATTGAGGGAGGTGTGACGTCCACTGAGGAGATGGCTGATGGAGACTGGTACTATCAGATCCACTCACATCTGGAGTACATGCCTGAGTCTGGAGAGCAGATCTCCTGTGTGGTGCAACACGCCAGCTTCAAACAACCCATGGAGTACAAGTGGGGTGAGTCTGATCTCTACAGTCAGATCTAAATGTCCGAGTCCATGAACTGAGCTCACTTCATTAAAGCTGAATACAAAACTGAGAGATCCTGTTTCACTCAGATGAAAACTAACTGCTGTCATCTTTCAACAAATAAAACCTGATGCTAACTCAGCTAGCTTTCAGTCACCAGCAATAAACAACTAGTTCAAAAAATATAATCAAGTAATAAAATAAAATAAGTTGTTTTTTCCATAACAGAAAATAAAATCAGTTCTCAATACTTTTGGTCCATACTGTATAAAATGCTGCTGTTATTCCATAACCTCTAGTGCTGCTATTAACAATATTAATTTGGTGTTGTAATATATATATAAACTCCTTTATGTCTCAGATCCCTCCATGTCTGAACCTGATAAGAGTAAGATTGCTATCGGGGCTTCAGGGCTGGTGCTGGGCATCGTGCTTTCAGCTGCTGGATTCATCT
>CM074981.1:26657931-26671189 GCA_037576825.1 Pangasius krempfi | reverse complement strand
TTGGTTGTAAAAGAAATTGATGTAAAAATTGACGTAAAATCTTTATATAAATAGAATTAGACGGATTTATATCACTTGTATATATCATGAGTGAGGAATAAAGTAAATGAAGCTCAGAGCTGAACAGCTGAGGGTTAAGTGTCATATTTACAGGCCCAACTGTGACGTCCTGCAGAAATCCTCAGCTCCTTACTAAGGTGAAGATCAGAGTTTGATGCGCTAAAATCAAAATAATCAAAAATAATCATGCTAATTTGGTAACAGTGCTCAGTAATCTTTTTTTTTTTTTTTAACAAATCTAATAATGCCTAATAAAGCTCTAATATCTACTATAATTTTTTCTTAATATCTAAACTTGACTAAACAATGACCTACTCTATATTTATTCATTAGCACATTAAAAGTCATTGATTTATTAATGTATTTGTAATGTGTGATGTCTTTAACTTTCACACGAATGAGGTGGGATACAAGTAAACCTGTTATTTTATGGACATTTTATGGTCATCCACTTAAAATTGTTATTATTTCATTTTTTTCCTCTCTACAACTTCTATGCTAATATATCTAAGATGTGCAAACAGTTAGGATTATTATATTTCTATTTTAGCATAATTACCATATGTCGTAATATGTTAAATCATCAGGTACTTAAGTGTTGGAGCTTTATAAAGCATTATTAGAGTGTATAAGTAAAAGAAAACACACTACCACATACACACAACAGATGTATATTTGTAATTCAATTGTGGTGTAAATGTCCTTCTTCTTTAAAAAAAAAAATACTGTACCAGAAAAACATGAGCATTTACTATTACCAAACTGAACAGAAATGTTTTTCAAATTCCACAGGCCTCCAGATTGATGACATTTAAAGTCACTTCTATTATAGTATTAATTATTAGAAATAAATTTATGGCATTCAAGTGCAGTTACTGGCACTAAGCTATAGTTATCATGTAGGTATTCGGCAGACGTTCAGGTAATTTGTGGAAATGGTGACATTGTTAAATCACTTTTACACGAGTGGTGAATAACACTGATTATCTCATTACAGTGGCACCTGTACTACCACATACACACAACAGATGTATTAGAGTGTACAAGTATTAGAAGGGTGGAAGGGTGCGAAGTTCATGTGTCAGAAGCAGGAAAAATGAGCAAGCATAAGGATCTTAGTGACTTTGACAAGGCCCAAATTGTGATGTCTAGACGACTGGGTCAGAGCATCTCCAAAACAGCAGGTCTTGTGTTGGGTTCCTGGTATGCAGTGTTTAGTTCCTACCAAAAGTGGTCCAAGGAAGGACAACCGGTGAACCCGAGACAGGGTCATGAGTGCCCAAGGCTCACTGTGGTCCAATCTCACAGAAGAGCTACTGTAGCACAAACTCCTGAAAAAGTTAAAGCTGGCTCTGATAGAAAGGTGTCAGAACACACAGTGCATCACAGCTTGCTGTGTAAGGGGCTGCGTAGCTGCAGACCGTTCAGAGAGTCCATACTGACCCTGTCCACCACTGAAAGCACCTACAATCAGCATAGGAGCATCAGAACTGGACCATGGAGCAATGGAAGAAGGTGGCCTGGTCTGATGAATTACATTTTCTTTTACATCATGTGGACAGCCGGGTGTGTGTGCATCGTTTACCTGGGGAAGAGATGGCACCAGGCTGCACTGTGGGAAGAAGGCGAGCCGGTGGAGGCAGTGTGATGGTCTGGGCAATGTTCTGCTGGGAAACCTTGCGTCCTGGCATTCATGTGGATGTTACTTTGACACGTACCACCTACCTAAACATTGTTGCAGACCAAGTGCACTCCTTCATGGCAACATTATTCCCTAATGGCAGTTGCCTCTTTCAGCGGGATAATGCTCCCTGCCACACTGTAAAAATTCTTCAGGAATGGTTTGAGGAACATGACAAAGAGTTCAAGGTGTTAACTTGGCCTCCAAATTCCCCAGATCTCAATCTGATTGAGCATCTGTGGGATGTGCTGAACAAACAAGTGCGATCCATGGAGGCCCTCTCAGTGAAGGTCCAAAGCCCAGATAAAATTGGGAAGGGTTGCATCAGGAAGGGCATCCAGTGTAAAAACTGTGCCAAATCAAATATGCAGACCAATGATCTGTGGTGGCAACCGCTAACGGGAGCAGCCAGAACAGGAACAGGTGTATATTCATATAGGATTCTGACACACAGCTCTTATATATCAGAACTTAATAATGCAAGATATTTGAGACCAAACATTCATTTAATATATGGTACCAACATACAGTAGCACATACAGTAACCTGATACGATATTAAATTATAGAAATGCTAACTTTTTCATGTAATATATACGTCAAAGAAGGTAAGTCAACACCTATATAACAGTCCTCTTGGGAACTATGGGATATATGCCTACATCTGTCTCATATAATTAAAACTTTATTAAAGCTGTATTTAAAGCTGTGTAACATCCAGAGAAAAGTCATATGTAGCAGTAATACGGTGCATATATGTATCTAGATTAAACAGCTAACAACAGTGACAATACTGAAAATACATAAATCTTATCTTTCCTTGTAGTGCAGTGAGTATAAATATACAGTGCTTTAAATAAAAAAAAAATCAATATAACGTATACAATTATGTATACAATTAGGTTTTCACCCTCATTGCTGTGAAACCCCTAATTTAGTTCTGGTACAATGAGTTATTATAAAGTTGACCTGTGTGCAAATACAGTGTCACATGAACTCAGTTCAAATACACCTGTTCCTGGAAGAACCCAGAGTTTCTTACATACCTAAACAAACAGCAACATGAGAACCAAGGAGCTTTTGGTTTAGTACAAGTCCATGACCAATTCTGGAAAAGTATCAGTCAGGGTGTGGTTATAAAAAGTATCCCAAACCTTGGACATCAATCAGAGCTACATTAGATCCATTATAAACATGGAAAGAGTATGGCACATGGAAAGAAAAGTCAGTGACCAGGTAAAGAAGGGATTAATCAAAGAAGCAATCAAGAGGCTACGCCAGGGTTACGCTGAAGGAGATGGAGGGATCCACGGCTCAGATGGTGTTCACAGGACTAACATAGTCTGGACACTTCACAAAGCTGGACTCTAAGGAAAAGCAGCAAGAAAAAAGCCATCAATTAAAAAAAAGAAAGAAAACTTGTGGTTAAAGGTTCTCTGTTCTGATAAGATCAAAATTAAACTTTTTTTTGCTACATTTGGCAGAAACTCTACACTGCTTGTCGGCATGAGAGCAGCATGGTGGTGGTAGTGTCATGTTGTGGGGATGTGTTTTATCAGCAGAGACTGGGTAACTGGTCAGGCTTGAGGAATGGAGCCAAAGCTACACTGGAGTGGTTCAAAACCAAGAAGTTGAACATATTCGGTGGGCCCACTCAAAGCCCAGGCCTCAGTCTGACTGAGAATCTGTGAGACAAGACGTGAAAATATTTTACTATTTTAAACATTAGACATATTTTGTACACCAAATGGTAAAACACAACAATGCACAACCTATGCACAACACTGTATAAAGGTGACTGGTGTCACATGACTTACTGCACATTACATAACCAAAAGCTGAATAAAGCTGGTTAACATTTAATAACATTAATATAGCAAAATGCAAAATGGCAGAGACAAATTACTATGGTTCAGCATTTTCCTGTTTGATGTGCATGTATGAACAATTTGGGTGTGTGGTACCTAGCCAGCAGTACTGTACTGTACACACTGTACTGTATATATTATTACATTACATTAATTAACTCAACAATATGAATAAATTCTTTTTATGTAAACTGTTTCTGACTGTTATTGTTTGAAAATAACTTGATGAAAGAACACTGTATGCCCTGTGATGATCCTTTTACATCCTCGTGTTTCATATCAGATCTTTCTAAATTGTTTTTCCCCAGATACTGATAATGTAATAATATTTCTCCATTGTGATTGGTTCACACAGTGAAGATTTATATCAACACCAGGGACTTTCCAGTATGGTTTGGTTTCATTTAGTTTTTTTCCAGTGTTTCAAAACTAGAGCCACTGTTTGGCGTCGTGTTTGTTTTGTACGCTTGAGAGTTAGCACCTGCACTCATCAGTTCAGAATGGTGGTGCATTCACTTAATTTGAGCTGTTAGTGATGATAAAGTATCACAGATATCAGATATGCACAGAAGCACCTTGCTTTCATGCAAGAAAAAAAATTCTCAGCATCTCGTTAGTATAGGATAAGGGTTGATAGCAAGCTGGATGGTGCCACATTCAGGGTAATCTGAAAAGAAAACCTGTTCCAGTCTGCAAGTGACAATAGGGTGGAGCTTCACCTTCCGAATGGCTCAGACCTCAATCTCATTGAGAATCTGGGGTGAGACTTGAAAACAGCTGTTCAACACCAAAGATCTCCATCCAATTTGAAAGAGCCTGAGAGGCTCCATATGTGCACAGCTAAAAAAGACATATTGCAGAAGACTTCTACTGTATATGTAATTGGAGACAAGGTGGCTCTACCAAGTACTGACTTAGCAAATTTCTACCATTTTTGTTCAATTAAACTTCATGTCACCATAAAAATCAATATTTTGCACCTTAAATATTGGACATATTGTGCAAATCAAATGGTAAACTGATACAAAATGTGGAAAAGTTCAAAGGGGGTGAATACTTATGCAAGGCGCTGACAGATGCTACGTGCATTGTATCATCGTTTACATTTAAATATGTTTCTACACATATGTAATATAGACGCATGTAATAGAGAGGCCAGTGTGTGTACATCTGTAATGCTCTGACCAGAAATTAGGAAAATGGTGTAGATACATTACTGGAACCTGAGAGTGTAGTTTGCTGTTAGTTGAGCGTGTGTAAACATGTTGGCTATGTATTACGTGTTGGTTATGCCAGCAGTGTCATGCTATACTGTATATATTATACGGCCAAAGGTTTGTGGACACCTGACCATTACATCCATATGTACTTGTTGAACATCGCATTCCAGATTTATTCCCCCTTTGCTGTTATAATAAGCTCCACTCTTCTGGGAAGGCTTTTCCTTGCAGTCTTTCTGTTTTAAGTATTTTTTTTTTTACCTAGCCTACTAGTTTTAGATGTTATAATTTTATTGTGTCAGTTGTATATGGTGTTTTACTATCAAAACTATCGTTTTATCAAAAACGTTTTATCTCTGGACCAGTGTTGTTGTGGAGAGGTGTGAATTGTTTGCCCAGTTGAGGGCTTTCCCATGGCCCTGCTCACCAGCAGCTAAACACACAGTCACGGTACTCTACACACAGAAACCCAACAGTGTTCTGACTAATTTTATAACAGACTTGCAGCGATAAAATTTAGTTTTATTTGTCTTAATTTATGGATTTGTGTTGACTCACTTTCTTTAATTTTCATATTCTTTAATTAATGCCAGTGATATAAAATGACTGGTTTTCACAAAATGTTCTCAGTGGAACTCGTAGTCTGTGACCCAGTGAACTAGCATGAGGATGTGTTTTTGGTAGACACTCCAAAGCATTTCTATAAGTCACTCTGGATAAGGGAGTCAAAATGCTGTTAAATCATTAATTAAATGATTATTTTTGTGGCGAGACCCTCACAGATATGCAGATATGCTTTTTTTTAGTTTCACGACCAGGGTTGGCAGCTTTTGCATATAAAATCTACGTATTGCAGATACTGAATATACTTGAAATCAGAAATACACATCACTATTTCTAAATCACTTTCTCCAGATACTGATGATGTAATAATATTCCTCCCCCGTGATTGGCTCACACGGTGAAGTTGGGTTCAACAACAGGGACTTTCCAATCCGGTGGTGGTTATGATTTCGTTTAGTTTTTGCCAGTGTTTCAAAACTAGAGCCACTGTTTGGCGTCATGTTTGGTATGTGCTCTTGGAACATTAGTCATGCAAACTGATCCCGAATGGTTGCACAATCACTTTATCTAAGCTGTTTATGGTCATAATGTGTCACAGGTATGATATGCATAGAAGTGCTTTGCTGCAATGCAGAAAAAATAATCCCCATCAGCATCTCGTTAGTATGAGAAAAGCATCTCGTTATTAGCATCTTGTGGAAAGACGCTTTTTTTTTGTGATAACGATGCTTTTCTAGTAACAATATATTTAGCGGTTCTGTATAATAATAAAATGTTTTTCTCATAATAATGTGATGCTTTTCTCATAGTAAATTTATACATTTCTTGTAAAAAGTTATTCTTTTCTTGTAAGAAGTTATGCTGTTCACATAAGAACACTAATACATTATGCTTTTCTCGTAAAAAGTTATGCTTTTCTCATAAGTGCCTATGCTTTTTTCGTAAGAATGCTATAACATTATGCCTTTCTCGTAAGAAGCTTACTCTTTTCTCGTAAGTTTTTCTCATAAGAAGCTTTCGCTCTTGTAAGAAGCCTAAGCTTTTCTGAGATCACGTGACCCTTTGACAGCGATGCGCGCATAATCCCTCACTCTGCTCACTTTGTCAAATATTATATAATCCTGTCAGTAAATTTCAAACCATTCTCTATTTAACCCATCATGAATACTTCAACAGTCAAAGAAAATCGGAAAAGAGAGATTGAGCAATCGCCAATAAAGAAAAAATTCAAAGATTCCACCATCTCGACGGTGCTATCGCTAACGGTATCAAGCTAGCACTTAAAGAAGCCTAAGCTTTTCTCATAAGAAGTTATGCTTTTCTCATAAGAAGTTATGCTTTTTATCATAATAACAAGATGTTATGATCTTATACTAACATAATGCTTTTCAGTGCTAGAAGTCTTCCAGTTACAGGCTGGAATCAACCTGATGGAAACCTCAGTGATCAGGTGTTTGCCTGTAAATAAATTTGTTTGACATCTGAACACATAGCAGGATAACATTTTAAAAATGCCCAGTGGAACATAAAAAGAGGAAATGCGTTATTTAGAAAAAGGGGTTTAATTGGTCATATTTTTCTATAAAGGAACAAACTGAACTTCCCTTTTGAAAGTAGAAACAAAGCTGCTCAGGTGACCTTGATTTTGGCTGCTCCCCAGGCTTCTGTGTGGCTTTAAACAAAACTGGGTTTAAAATGCAATGTAAAGTTCTCATTCATCTATAAAGTTTTAGGGGAACTTATGAACAGTACAACAATGTTTATTTCCTCATTCCTACAGTAAGCCATGAAAGTTCGGTAGGCTGTGTGTATGACCAGGGGGGATTTTTTCTGAACTGATATTACTAGACCCAGTTTACCACACAGCTACCTTACATATAACATCTATAAATTTTCCAACACAGAATTTCCTCATTGTTTGGGTTTTCTTGTTCTGTTATCAGTGCTCAAGCCTCTTTGCATGATTATCAGATTGATTATCCCTCCTGTCTGTTGACTGCTTTGGAGGATTCCATCTCTCTGTGTGTGTTTAGGGCACATAATACTTAAACGTATTTTAAAATCAGAATCTTTTTATTCACTTTATATACAGGAATGTACAGTAGCTTGGCAGATCAGCATTAGAACAATCAGACCTTCAGACCTACAAAAAATGCTGACTTTAAACACAATGCGCTTCATTAGAACACCTGAAAATCTGCTCATTCATGCAGTTATCCAATCAGCCAATCATGTGGCAGCAGCGTAATGCATAAAATCATGCAGATATAGGTTAGGGAGCTTCAGTTAATGTTGACATCCAACATCAGGATAGGAAAAATATGATCTCTGTGGCTTCGGTTGTGGCTTGGCTGTTGATGAGTATTTCAGAAACTGCTAAGGGCATCCAGAAGTCTCTAGAATTTACACCGAATGGTGTGAAAAAAACATAAAAACATCCAGTGAGCAGCAGCAGTTCTGAGGGTGGAAATGCTTCGTTTATGAGAGAGGACAGAGGAGAATGGCCAGACTGGTTCAAGCTGACATGAAGCCTATGGTAAGCTCACACAAAGTCATCAGGGGAGAATTGGGAAAAGAACAGATGAAGCAGAATGTGCCGGTGTATAGGTGTTCCTATTAAAGTGGACAGTATGTGTATAATACAAATTCCACATACGTCTCTATATGGCAAAGGGAGTGTCGGTTCTGATTATTTGTTATAGATGGCATGTTGAGAAGATTGACCCTTGCTATGGTTCTACTTCTGATGGAGCAGTAATGTTTACCTAAGGCAAAGTTCTGAAACAGATAATTATTGTCATCTTACTTCGTCAACACTGATGAAAATCGCACCTAAAAAGATCATCCCATGTTCTCCAGAAAATAGATGTGTGTGTAAAAGTGGGATTGAGGTAAAGAGACAGCCATTTCATTTCACTTGATCTTTATTACATCATTTAATTATCAACACTTTTATTTCACTTCAGGTCAAAACATAACTCTGAGAATAAAATAGAGAATAAAATGAAAACAGTGTATGAATAAGTGTACTTATTCATATAATAATACGTTTATTTCTCACAAACACACACAAACAAATGCATGTAAGCAGGCTGACGCAGTTGTCTAACTGCGCACACACACACACACACACACACACACACAGAGGTATTGTGGTGTATAGTATATACTGCCACCTAGTTTTTTCTAAACAGGCAATGCACTACAGAAATGGTGAAAAACTACAGCTCCATACAGGAACAGTGAATCTGCTGCTCAACTAGTGTACATGTAACACCATCTGGTGGAAAAATATCAATGTTAAGGATCTGGCACACACACACACACACAGCGAAACACACAATTGTTATTAATTTCTTGGCATTTCAGGGCATGTATGTGAATTGCAGCATGCCATGAAGAGAGACAGAATATATAGGAAGCTCAGTGTGATGGTTAGTGTGGGCGATATAACAACTGTAGCCATAGTTCCCTGCAGGGGTCAACACACAGGAAGGCAGCAAACAGAGCAGTAAACAGTCTCAAAATCTGGAAACAAAGTACATGGAATTTACAAACTCCAAAAAGGGAACTGAGACTTTTGGATATAAAGCATGATATGGCTACAAAAATGCTCAGGCTCAACAGGGTATAAATAAGAAAACTAATCAAGAGTAACACAAAACAGGTGGACACAATCAGATAACAAACCAATGACAGAACAGTGGGGGAGAGAGGATTAGAACAAAAACCAAAACAAACAGGAGTGTTTGGTGCTGAGAAGAGGGAATCCTTGACTTTCACAAGGTTTGTTTGTGTCTGTAACAGTGGTTCTACAACTAAGTAGAGGAGCATCAGAAATGCCTTACTTCCCAAACTTGTGTAGAATTGCTGCGCACTTGGTTCCTAGCTAAGTACCAATAGCAAAGTCGCCTCCATTTCACGACCATGACTTCATGTGTGTAGGCTATGAAAGGATCGTGCTTACACTCTGGTCATTCGTGGCCTGTTGGTTTCCCAGTCATTCAGAGAACCACAGTTACACACATAATCCTCCATTCTATTTCCTTACATCTTTGCAATGTAAAAATCACACAGATTTCAAATGTGATTGAGTATTTCACATGTGCTATGTGAGTAATGTGAAAAGAAAATCACTTGTGAATATTAATGAATCATGGGCTCTGTGTGAGGGGGCTTAGTGGTTAGCATGTTTGCCTCGCACCTCCAGGGTTGTGGGTTTGATTCCCACCTCCACCTTGTGTGCACAGAGTTTGCATGTTTTCTCTGTTCTTCGGGGGTTTCCTCCTGAATCCCCGGTTTCCTCACCCAGACATGTGTTGTAGGCTGATTGGCATCTCTAAATTGTCTGTAGTGTGTGAAAGGGTGTGTGAATGTGGGTGTGATTATGCCCTGCGATGGGCTGCCACCCCGTCCAGGGTGTCCCCCGCCTTGTGCCCCGAGTTCCCTGGGATAGGCTCCAGGCTCCCCGTGACCCTGTGTAGGATAAGCAGTACAGAAAATGGATGGATGGATGGATGGATGGATGGATGCTCTGTGTGTGTCCCAACCAATGAGCGCACAGCAATTCTACACTGGTTCAAGAAGTAAACCGCTCTGGTACAACCACTGTTACAGACACAAACCTTGTGAATATCACAGATTCCCAGCAAGCGCCATATGCTTGTGTTTGTTTTGGTTTTTAGTAGACCTTTTTCTGCCCCTGTCCTGTCAGTGGTCTGTTATCTGATTGTGTCCACCTGTTTTGTGTTAGACCTGTTTATACCCTGTAGACCCTGAGTACTTTTGTGAAGTCATGTCATGCTTTATGTGCATACGTTTCAGAATTCATAGATTCCATATACTGTGTTTCCAGGTTTTGAGACTATTTGCCTGTCTTTTGGTTACAGATTATTTGTTTGTTGCTCCTTTCCTGCATGTTGACCCCTGCCGTGAACTGTGACTACAATTGTTGGATTGCCCAAACTAAACATCATGCCGAGCATCCACACATGTCCCGTTTCTCTCCATGGTCTGATGGTGTTAAGTGATACCTATAGTAGTTGAAGGTTTGTTACAGCATTGTTAACTCTTTATGTTCTACTTATGTTTGTGAGCAGCAGATTCTCTGTTCCTGTATGGAGCTGCAGCTGTTTATTATTTTTTAAAGTGTATACTCTGATAGGAGCACTAGGTGGCAGTATTTACATATACATATACATGTAAATGGAAACACCACATATATTTCACGTGATACATTTTTCATGTGATTATGTGAGTAATCTGGAAAAAGTGATTTGTGAAAATTAATGAATCATGTGCCCTATGTGTGTCCCAACCACTATTAACTAACTACTATCCAGGACAATCCTCACTGTAGTTATTGCATTTATTATTTTTATAAATATTCAAAGATTTTCAAGCACTTTGTTCATCTGGGGCAGGTCATCTAACAACAACAACAACAACAACAACAACAATAATAATAATAATAATGATTATCAGTTTTATTTCCCCATTTTGTGTAACTCACTGCAACAGTATCTTGAAGGCTGAATCAAGTTAAACACATTTATGTGTTCTGGTTTTATTAATAATGGAAGTTTTGCAGATGAAAAACAACCTAAAAAAAGTTTTGGTTCAGGCACAGAATGTACATCAAAGCACACAAACAGACTCACAGGTCTGCATTGAATATGTACAGTGTGCCACCTAGTGGTCATAAACATTAAAAACACTTTAAAATGGAACAACAAGCAGAAAAATAATTTCACCTTCAAAAGCAGTTATGATACAAAGTTCATTTGTAAAACAGCTGTTTAAGAAGGTGATCTGCCAAATTCAAAAAATCATGTAAATAATATAAAATAAATGTAAATAATCATGCCTGTTGTTATCAAATATGATTTAGAGCTGGGATTTTTTTATACATTATGTTGCCTTTGACTTTTTTATGCCTGTGTACATTATATTCAGAAATTTGATATTTATATTCAATTTGTGTAGCTCTTGATAAAACTGAAACTTTGACCTATTTGAACTCTTTGTGCTTCTGAAAGGAGGAATATCTTGTATCTATTCTATATCGTATTTTTTATTTCACTTTAGTTCACACAGGGGTTGAAACACAGAAATGGTTCAGCCATTATCATATTACAACAGACTTACAGGTGCAAAATTCTCCATAAAATAAATCCTCCACTGACTGTTAAATACATAAAACCCAAATAAAAATAAATACCATCCTTAATGCTAAATGACCCTAAAACACAAACACAAATCCACCCCAAATACCCCAAATCCAAAAAGAAAATACCCCTCATTACTGAATTCCCCAAAACCAAACATAAATATCCCAAACCTAAGATCAAATACAGCCCTCATGGTTAATGCCCCATGCCCAAAAACAAATACCCCTCACTGCTAAATATCCTACACCCAAATTATAACTACCCCCTCACTGCTAAATGCCCCAAACCCAAAAATCAATACACCCCAAACTGCTACATTTTACATAAACATCAAAATAAATACCTCCACCATCGTATGAACATGTAAGAAACCCTGTTTTGCACGTGTGAATATAAACCTACACATTTAACCTCCAAACCTTTGTATAATGTGTCTTCTCTTTCCAGCAGTCATGTGATAGGAATATGCTTTTTTTTCTTTCATGCTTCCATACTTACATCCCTCAGTCGCATACATAACACATCTGGAGGAAATCCAGAGAGAAATCAGCAGAGCGTGCTTTTAATTTAAAAGCACCAGAAATAAATCCAGCATGCAAAGATATATATATATATATATATATATATATATATATATATATATACACACACACACACACACATCTTTTACCACCTGCGTCCAACAACCAAGTAATGTTCCATCCCAGAAACCTGGAATATTTATATTTTACAAAGTTTATTTTAAAATATTAAACATACTTTCCCTATATCTCAGTGAATTCTGGTATAAAAGACTATTCATGAAAATGAGTCCAAATTTCGTTCCTGTGCTGTGGTATCCTTCTAATGAGGGAAATGGAAGAGCCAATAACTGCACCTTATTTTATAACATCTTGTATTATTATTGGCTTTAAATGATTCATATATGTCGCTCTAGACATCATCTCTGTAATGGATATATGATATATGAAAATAAAAATCCTCTTCATCATCATTCGTGTTCATTCGAGGAGCCAAACACATGCAAAAAGGGTCTATGGAATATACACCAATCAGCCATAACATTAAAACCATCTGCCTAATATTGCGTAGTTCCCCTTGTGCCACCAGAACACCTCTGACCCTTCAAGGCATGAACTCCACAAGACCTCTGAAGGTGTGCTGTGGTATCTGCACCAAGACTTTAGCAGCAGATCCTTTAAATCCTGTAAGTTGTGTGGTGGGGCCTCCATGGATCAGACTTGTTTGTCCAGCACATCCCAAAGATGCTCGTTCGGATTGAGATCTGGGGAATTTGGAGGCCATGTCAAGATCATGAACTCTTTGTCATGTTCCTCAAACCATTCCTGAACAATGTTTGCAGTGTGGCAGAGCTCACTGCCTGCTGCTGAAAGAGGCCACTGTCATTACGGAATACCGTTGCCATGAAGGGATGTATTTGGTCTGCAACAATGTTTAGGTAGGTGGTACGTATCAAAGTAACAACCACATGAATGCCAAGACCCAAGGTTTCTCAGCAGAACATTGCCCAGAGCATCACACTGCCTCCACCGGCTCGCCTTCTTCCCATAGTGCATCCTGGTGCCATCTTTTCCCCAGGTAAACGATGCACACACACACGGCTGTCCACATGATGTAAAAGGAAATGTGATTCATCAGACCAGGCCACCTTCTTCCATTACTCCATGGTCCAGTT